>MU106450.1:0-120026 GCA_012274485.2 Sinapis alba
TGTGGTGTCAACGTTGAGATTCACTCACAGTTTACCTTAACCTGGACGAAAGGCAAACAATTTGAGAATGGATTCGTCTCAGGGAACTTCAGGTATGTAACAATGGAGCCGTTTCAGATCGATTTGCCATAAGATTCTGACTTAGAAGTTCCTGTTCTTTTTTTAACAGCTTGTGCAGAACAAGAGAGGATCGAGATTCCGAACAGCCATAACGAGAAACTGGTGGGCCTGCTTCACGAAACAGGATCAAGAGATGTTGTGGTCTTATGCCATGGATTTCGATCAAACAAGGTCTCTTTATCTGAGTCTTGATTCAGTTCAGACTTTTTTTTGTGTGTTGTCGAACTTAGTTGGTTGAATCTTGATTGGAATCAATATGAATCTTGACTGACTCTTCAAAGCTGTTTGCTTTATTACAGTTTGATAGTATAACTTCAAAGGGTTTCACCTTCTGTTTTTTTTTTTTGTTTTTTTTTTTGATAACTGGTTCTTAAAGTAGTTCATTGACCACTTAGCTAGTTAACAACTTAGAGGCTTCATGATGGTGTGGGTGGCGGGGATTGCATATGTTTGAGTGGACATATTATGTATGAATAAACTTGTCCTTGGCCTTTTGAAACTATGCAGAATGACACAATCATGAAGAGTGTGGCTGCTGCTATTGAGAAAGAAGGGATCAGCGCTTTCCGTTTTGATTTCTCTGGAAATGGGTAATAATCTGTTTCTCTTTCTTTGTGAATGTGGTTTTTTATTTGATTTTTTATGGAGATGCTTCATCATTGTTGCAGAGAGAGTGAAGGCAGTTTCGCTATGATTGTGCTCTTCTTTCTTTGGAACATTTTCTTGTTTGATGATTTTGTTAGTATTACTAGTTTTTTGTCTTCTCTGTGTTCTTTTTTCTTTTGGTTTGGCGGCATTAATTTTAATACCTTGATTTGATTATGCAATTTGAATAATTTCACTTTTATTTTTTGTCAGCTCAAAACAACGAAGTGGAGTTAGTGCTCTCTCCTATCAGTACTTGTTAAGAAACCAATGGCTTAGTACTAAGAGGACATTCCCTGTTACGTCCTCCATCCCGCCAGACAAATTTCAAGGTCTTATAGATCAAATTGAAAAATGTGTTGATGTTGGAAGAGAAAGCCTTACTCATGAGACGACCCAAAATGCGGAGTCAAGTCTTGCAAACAAATTGAAGCAGAGAGAGGATGAAACTGAAAACTGTGTTGGTTTTGGAAGAGGAGGAATCTTTACTAAAGAGACGGCCCAAAATGTGGAGGCAGATGTTGCAAAAAGATTGAAGCGGAGAGAGGTGGACACATAAATTGCATATAAAGCATTGGATGAGCTTAGACAGTCTCTGGCCAACAATGATATCTTGCTTAAGGAGAAGACAATGGCTACAATTAGACTTATGGAAAAATTGGATGGTGGCCAAACCAGTCCATGATGACAATATCACCAAGATTACCGAAATCGCGACTGGTTTGGCCACCATCCAATTTTTCCATAAGTCTAATTGTAGCCATTGTCTTCTCCTTAAGCAAGATATCATTGTTGGCCAGAGACTGTCTAAGCTCATCCAATGCTTTATATGCAATTTATGTGTCCACCTCTCTCCGCTTCAATCTTTTTGCAACATCTGCCTCCACATTTTGGGCCGTCTCTTTAGTAAAGATTCCTCCTCTTCCAAAACCAACACAGTTTTCAGTTTCATCCTCTCTCTGCTTCAATTTGTTTGCAAGACTTGACTCCGCATTTTGGGTCGTCTCATGAGTAAGGCTTTCTCTTCCAACATCAACACATTTTTCAATTTGATCTATAAGACCTTGAAATTTGTCTGGCGGGATGGAGGACGTAACAGGGAATGTCCTCTTAGTACTAAGCCATTGGTTTCTTAACAAGTACTGATAGGAGAGAGCACTAACTCCACTTCGTTGTTTTGAGCTGACAAAAAATAAAAGAGAAATTACTCAAATTGCATAATCAACTCAAGGTATCAAAATTAATGCCGCCAAACCAAAAGAAAAAAGAACACAGAGAAGACAAAAAACTAGTAATACTAACAAAATCATCAAACAAGAAAATGTTCCAAAGAAAGAAGAGCACAATCATAGCGAATTCGAGACCATAACCCCGGTTCACGCACAATGAGAATCTCAGGTTTCTTCTTATTGTGAAGAACAATTGTGCTTTGATGGTTTGATTAGAGGGTAGAAGCTATTATATAAACGCTACAGTATAAAAGATAGAAATAGAAGATGAACAAAGGATATTGAGATGCTAACCTTTCTATCAAACTCTTTCTTATTGAACCGAACTTGAAAACAGTCCGCATTGTGGTTGAGGAAGAGACCACCAGTAGGTCTCGCAAGCAAACAGCAGAGTTTTTTTTTAAGCTCTGTGTTAAGCTCTGTGTAACACAGAGAAGTATCTTTTTCTACCGAACAAAAAAATAACTATGTAAAGTTTTTTTTTTTTAATAAAGATAGTCACTCCTAGTCACTTCAATCTTCTCTTTTTCAGTTTACCGAGACACGTTTGGTCACCAAAACACTCAATGAGAACAATAAGTGTTCTTATCTTTCCAACATTTGCCGAAAAGAAAATATATATTTCCAACATTTTTTTGCATTTTGATTTTTACTGTAACCAAAAAAAACCTAATAACTGTGTAACTTACACATTCATTGTCAAATTAGAGGTGGACAAAATATCCGAACCCGAAGAACCGAACTGAACCCGTAGTCCCGAACCCGAATCCGAACTTTTGAAATACCTGATCGAATCTTAATTTTAATACCCGAAAGAACCGAAACCGAACAAAGAACTGTGAATTAGTACTTAAAATATCCAAAATAATTATAAATTCAAAATATTGTTTATGTTTTATATTAATATATATAATATAAATAATCAAATTTTAATTTTTATTTCTAATATTATTTATTTTTAAAATTATTTAGGTAGTTTTTTAATATTTTACTCAACTATTTTGGAAATTTTCGGGTATTTTGGATATTTCGAATACTTCGAGTACTTAAAAGTAAACAAACTATTAGAACCAAAAATATTTGAACAATTACTGGAATTTTTCGGTTCCTAATATAAATACCCAAAATACCCGGATCCGAACCCGAACCCGAACCGAACTCAAAAAATACTCGAACGAATCCTAGACCTAAGAACCGAAAGAACTGAAACCCGAATTATCCGAACCGAACCCGACCCGACCCGAATACCCAAACGTCCATGTCTAGTCAAATCTTCTCTTTCCAACTTTTTATTCGACCCAGTTTTTTCCTCTCTTTTTTTTGGTCCAAACACGGTCAAATACAGATGGGAAGAGTTACTCCCACTCCACCCATCTCTTTTTTTTCCTCTTTCCCCAACATTTAGGATTAATTGCACATGATGCCATCTTTACATTAGGGTTTTCAAAATTGTGCTTCTTTTTTTTATGAAAATGCCATAAAACATGAGAACATGTTCTCAATTTTTTCTTCTCTTTCTTCTACTTTATTTTTTTTTTATTTATATTTATTTTGAGTGCACTAGGGAAGAGCTCTCATTGCTCATACTCTCAAGGACATATACACGGACGAGCATGTTCTCTGTTTCCCGGATTATTTCAAGGTTTCATATGTAAGAATCTCTTGTTTGGTTTTGTTGTTCAAAATTTATGGTCTTTGCAGAGAAATTGAAAGCTACTTAGGCTTTTGATTGCCAATGAAACAATCTGTTGAATTGGATTATGCAATTAAGCTCTTGCTTTATTTTAAGCTTTATGGTCTTTGCTGAGAAATTGAAGCTACTTAGCAATTTGATTGGCAATGAAACGATCTGTTGAGTTGGATTATGCAATTAATTTCTTGTTTGTTCTGTTGTTCAAAGTTTATGGTCTTTGCTGGGAAATTGAAAGCTACATAGGGTTTTGATTGCCGGTGAAACGATCTGTTGAGTTGAATTATGAAATTTTGTATTAAAGAATCTCTCCTTTTTTCTTTAATTTCTAGGGCCCAGGCACTCAGATCGGGAGTTGCTGCTGCTACTCGCTGTAGTTCTCAGTTAGACTTTGGATTCCCTTTCTTGTTAGAAGCTTGCTGGATGAGTACTAGGAGAGAAATCATTGTTACGACCTCTCTCTCGGAAGAAATAGCTCAACACACTTTAGATGAAATTGAAAAACGTGTTGAAGTTGGAATAAGCCCCAAAACTAAAGAGGAGGCCAAACAAGTAATATCGTCTCTTACAACCTGCTTGGAGGAGAACAAAGTTTTGTTAAAAGATGCAGCTGTAGCATTGGCTGAGCTTAGAGCCTCAATGTCTCAGCCCGATGAATATGTTACTATGGAGAAGATAAGAAACGCAACAAAGGTTCTCCAGAGGTTATAAATCCAAAACTTTGTTTGATTGTTCTATTATGTTTTCCTTGCTCCTATATAACATATGTTTAGCTCATAAGGTTTCGTTTTCCCAGTCTCAACTATAATAATAATACTGAAATTTTCCATTCTCCTTGTCATTAAACATTTCTTCATTTTTACGAACTTCTCAAATAATGTAACTGACATTTATCTCAGGTTTACACATGTTTACACAAATACTCACCGAGTCGCTGTTAGATGTCTTCTCGGTTCCATACCTTCTCGAGCAACATAATATAGAGAGTTCATTGAAATTGAAATTCGCATATAATCTGATATCATCATTATACTCGGTTAACCATTGAAATTTTGTATAAAAATAGAGAGTTCAAAATGACAATATAAAAATTGTACTATGCCGACAAAATTTTTTTTTACTATATGATATGATTGAAAATTTGAATGAATATGCAGACAACGATTAATAATTTCTTAAGTATCAAAATATGAAACTAATTATGTAGTTTAGGGTCATTAGAATCAGAAACAACATTTAATAAAAATTATGGTAAGAGTTGTTATCATATTCAAAAAGAGTTTTAATTTGGATAACTTGAGTATAATATTAAATATTATTAAATCTAGTTGTATTAAAAAACAATATGTATAAGAAAAAACATAATATTAAACATTATTAATTTCTATTTAAATAAATAAATAAATGTATGTAAAAATGACTAAATAATTAAACATTATTAATTAGTTCGTATTTCAGGTCTATTAGATACCGTTCAGATTTTCGAATATCAAAGTATTTTCCACATGATCAATCGAGAAAATTTGCCGAGCTAGTCGGTTGGTTTCTGGAGTGAATTACAATGTGTTGTGGTTAAAAAAATCCCAAATTCCTTAGTAGTCGGCCGCAGTCGGTTGCCTGTTAAAAGCAGTCGTCCATCGGTGACTGTTTCTGTGCCGCAATCATCTCTGTCCGACTACGATCTAAATTTGTCAGCGTTTTCTTGAGGCTTGAACTAGGTTCTTCTTCGACCAACCTCGAATTTCCATTAAATAAACCGATTTTTTTCATCTTTCAAACTTAGATACCTTCAAAATACTTGGATTCTCCAAGCCTCAGCTCTTAATTCCATATGTACTTCGATAGCTTCTTCTCGGCCGCTCACTAGCTTAACACCTCGTGCTTCCGCTTACCTCGTGCTTCCTAAGACATCGTGCTTTAACAACTAGTGGTATTTACTCGCGATTTAACATATATCCGACTCTAAGGTCATTCCCGATCCTTAGACTCTCTAAAGACATTGCTTCTTTAAATAGGAGCTATATAGTCTTTCTCTTGACATTTCCCTAACTAACACATGATTTACTCCCATAATAGCATATCTCCGACTCTAAGGTCATTCCCGATCTTTAGATTTTCCCGGCCTGATCTTGGTCAGCGTTTTCTTGAGGCTCGAACTAGGTTCTTCTTCGACCAACCTCGGATTTCCATTAAATAAACCGAAGTTTTTCATCTTTCAAACTTAGATACCTTCAAAATACTTGGATTCTCCAAGCCTCAGCTCTTAATTCCATATGTACTTCGATAGCTTCTTCTCGGCCGCTCACTAGCTGAACACCTCGTGCTTCCGCTTACCTCGTGCTTCCTAAGACATCGTGCTTTAACAACTAGTGGTATTTACTCGCGATTTAACATATATCCGACTCTAAGGTCATTCCCGATCCTTAGACTCTCTAAAGACATTGCTTCTTTAAATAGGAGCTATACAGTCTTTCTCTTGACATTTCCCTAACTAACACATGATTTACTCCCATAATAGCATATCTCCGACTCTAAGGTCATTCCCGATCTTTAGATTTTCCCGGCCTGATCTTGGTCAGCGTTTTCTTGAGGCTCGAACTAGGTTCTTCTTCGACCAACCTCGGATTTCCATTAAATAAACCGAAGTTTTTCATCTTTCAAACTTAGATACCTTCAAAATACTTGGATTCTCCAAGCCTCAGCTCTTAATTCCATATGTACTTCGATAGCTTCTTCTCGGCCGCTCACTAGCTTAACACCTCGTGCTTCCGCTTACCTCGTGCTTCCTAAGACATCGTGCTTTAACAACTAGTGGTATTTACTCGCGATTTAACATATATCCGACTCTAAGGTCATTCCCGATCCTTAGACTCTCTAAAGACATTGCTTCTTTAAATAGGAGCTATACAGTCTTTCTCTTGACATTTCCCTAACTAACACATGATTTACTCCCATAATAGCATATCTCCGACTCTAAGGTCATTCCCGATCTTTAGATTTTCCCGGCCTGATCTTGGTCAGCGTTTTCTTGAGGCTCGAACTAGGTTCTTCTTCGACCAACCTCGGATTTCCATTAAATAAACCGAAGTTTTTCATCTTTCAAACTTAGATACCTTCAAAATACTTGGATTCTCCAAGCCTCAGCTCTTAATTCCATATGTACTTCGATAGCTTCTTCTCGGCCGCTCACTAGCTGAACACCTCGTGCTTCCGCTTACCTCGTGCTTCCTAAGACATCGTGCTTTAACAACTAGTGGTATTTACTCGCGATTTAACATATATCCGACTCTAAGGTCATTCCCGATCCTTAGACTCTCTAAAGACATTGCTTCTTTAAATAGGAGCTATACAGTCTTTCTCTTGACATTTCCCTAACTAACACATGATTTACTCCCATAATAGCATATCTCCGACTCTAAGGTCATTCCCGATCTTTAGATTTTCCCGGCCTGATCTTGGTCAGCGTTTTCTTGAGGCTCGAACTAGGTTCTTCTTCGACCAACCTCGGATTTCCATTAAATAAACCGAAGTTTTTCATCTTTCAAACTTAGATACCTTCAAAATACTTGGATTCTCCAAGCCTCAGCTCTTAATTCCATATGTACTTCGATAGCTTCTTCTCGGCCGCTCACTAGCTTAACACCTCGTGCTTCCGCTTACCTCGTGCTTCCTAAGACATCGTGCTTTAACAACTAGTGGTATTTACTCGCGATTTAACATATATCCGACTCTAAGGTCATTCCCGATCCTTAGACTCTCTAAAGACATTGCTTCTTTAAATAGGAGCTATATAGTCATTCTCTTGACATTTCCCTAACTAACACATGATTTACTCCCATAATAGCATATCTCCGACTCTAAGGTCATTCCCGATCTTTAGATTTTCCCGGCCTGATCTTGGTCAGCGTTTTCTTGAGGCTCGAACTAGGTTCTTCTTCGACCAACCTCGGATTTTCATTAAATAAACCGAAGTTTTTCATCTTTCTAACTTAGATACCTTCAAAATACTTGGATTCTCCAAGCCTCAGCTCTTAATTCCATATGTACTTCGATAGCTTCTTCTCGGCCGCTCACTAGCTTAACACCTCGTGCTTCCACTTACCTCGTGCTTTCTAAGACATTGTGCTTTAACAACTAGTGGTATTTACTCGCGGTTTAACATATCTCCGACTCTAAGGTCATTCCCGATCCTTAGATTCTCTCGGCTTGATCTCGGTAAGCGTTTTAATTAGTTCGTATTTCAGGTCTATTAGATACCGTTCAGATTTTCGAATATCAAAGTATTTTCCACATGATCAATCGAGAAAATTTGCCGAGCTAGTCGGTTGGTTTCTGGAGTGAATTTTTACAATGTGTTGTGGTTAAAAAAATCCCAAATTCCTTAGTAGTCGGCCGAGGCCGGTTGCCTGTTATAAGCAGTCGTTCATCGGTGACTCTCTCTGTGCCGCAATCATCTCCGGCCGACTACGATCTAAATTTGTCAGCGTTTTCTTGAAGCTCGAACTAGGTTCTTCTTCGACCAACCTCGAATTTCCATTAAATAAACCGAAGTTTTTCATCTTTCAAACTTAGATACCTTCAAAATACTTGGATTCTCCAAGCCTCAGCTCTTAATTCCATATGTACTTCGATAGCTTCTTCTCGGCCGCTCACTAGCTTAACACCTCGTGCTTCCGCTTACCTCGTGCTTCCTAAGACATCGTGCTTTAACAACTAGTGGTATTTACTCGCGGTTTAACATATCTCCGACTCTAAGGTCATTCCCGATCCTTAGACTCTCTCGGCTTGATCTCGGTAAGCGTTTTAATTAGTTCGTATTTCAGGTCTATTAGATACCGTTCAGATTTTCGAATATCAAAGTATTTTCCACATGATCAATCGAGAAAATTTGCCGAGCTAGTCGGTTGGTTTCTGGAGTGAATTACAATGTGTTGTGGTTAAAAAAATCCCAAATTCCTTAGTAGTCGGCCGAGGCCGGTTGCCTGTTATAACCAGTCGTCCATCGGTGACTGTTTCTGTGCCGCAATCATCTCTGGCCGACTACGATCTAAATTTGTCAGCGTTTTCTTGAGGCTCGAACTAGGTTCTTCTTCGACCAACCTCGAATTTCCATTAAATAAACCGAAGTTTTTCATCTTTCAAACTTAGATACCTTCAAAATACTTGGATTCTCCAAGCCTCAGCTCTTAATTCCATATGTACTTCGATAGCTTCTTCTCGGCCGCTCACTAGCTTAACACCTCGTGCTTCCGCTTACCTCGTGCTTCCTAAGACATTGTGCTTTAACAACTAGTCGTATTTACTCGCGGTTTAACATATCTCCGACTCTAAGGTTATTCCCGATCCTTAGACTCTCTCGGCTTGATCTCGGTAAGCGTTTTAATTAGTTCGTATTTCAAGTCTATTAGATACCGTTCAGATTTTCGAATATCAAAGTATTTTCCACATGATCAATCGAGAAAATTTGCCGAGCTAGTCGGTTGGTTTCTGGAGTGAATTACAATATGTTGTGGTTAAAAAAATCTCAAATTCCTTAGTAGTCGGCCGAGGCCGGTTGCCTGTTATAAACAGTCGTTCATCGGTGACTCTCTCTGTGCCGCAATCATCTCCGGCCGACTACGATCTAAATTTGTCAGCGTTTTCTTGAGGCTCGAACTAGGTTCTTCTTCGACCAACCTCGAATTTCCATTAAATAAACCGAAGTTTTTCATCTTTCAAACTTAGATACCTTCAAAATACTTGGATTCTCCAAGCCTCAGCTCTTAATTCATATGTACTTCGATAGCTTCTTCTCGGCCGCTCACTAGCTTAACACCTCGTGCTTCCGCTTACCTCATGCTTCCTAAGACATCGTGCTTTAACAACTAGTGGTATTTACTCGCGGTTTAACATATCTCCGACTCTAAGGCCATTCCCGATCCTTAGACTCTCTCGGCTTGATCTCGGTAAGCGTTTTAATTAGTTCGTATTTCAGGTCTATTAGATACCGTTCAGATTTTCGAATATCAAAGTATTTTCCACATGATCAATCGAGAAAATTTGCCGAGCTAGTCGGTTGGTTTCTGGAGTGAATTACAATGTGTTGTGGTTAAAAAAATCCCAAATTCCTTAGTAGTCGGCCGAGGCCGGTTGCCTGTTATAAGCAGTCGTCCATCGGTGACTGTTTCTGTGCCGCAATCATCTCTGGCCGACTACGATCTAAATTTGTCAGCGTTTTCTTGAGGCTCGAACTAGGTTCTTCTTCGACCAACCTCGAATTTCCATTAAATAAACCGAAGTTTTTCATCTTTCAAACTTAGATACCTTCAAAATACTTGGATTCTCCAAGCCTCAGCTCTTAATTCCATATGTACTTCGATAGCTTCTTCTCGGCCGCTCACTAGCTTAACACCTCGTGCTTCCGCTTACCTCGTGCTTCCTAAGACATCGTGCTTTAACAACTAGTGGTATTTACTCGCGGTTTAACATATCTCCGACTCTAAGGTTATTCCCGATCCTTAGACTCTCTCGGCTTGATCTCGGTAAGCGTTTTAATTAGTTCGTATTTCAGGTCTATTAGATACCGTTCAGATTTTCGAATATCAAAGTATTTTCCACATGATCAATCGAGAAAATTTGCCGAGCTAGTCGGTTGGTTTCTGGAGTGAATTACAATGTGTTGTGGTTAAAAAAATCCCAAATTCCTTAGTAGTCGGCCGAGGCCGGTTGCCTGTTATAAGCAGTCGTCCATCGGTGACTGTTTCTGTGCCGCAATCATCTCTGGCCGACTACGATCTAAATTTGTCAGCGTTTTCTTGAGGCTCGAACTAGGTTCTTCTTCGACCAACCTCGAATTTCCATTAAATAAACCGAAGTTTTTCATCTTTCAAACTTAGATACCTTCAAAATACTTGGATTCTCCAAGCCTCAGCTCTTAATTCCATATGTACTTCGATAGCTTCTTCTCGGCCGCTCACTAGCTTAACACCTCGTGCTTCCGCTTACCTCGTGCTTCCTAAGACATCGTGCTTTAACAACTAGTGGTATTTACTCGCGGTTTAATATATCTCCGAATCTAAGGTCATTCCCGATCCTTAGACTCTCTCGGCTTGATCTCGGTAAGCGTTTTGATTAGTTCGTATTTCAGGTCTATTAGATACCGTTCAGATTTTCAAATATCAAAGTATTTTCCACATGATCAATCGAGAAAATTTGCCGAGCTAGTCGGTTGGTTTCTGGAGTGAATTACAATGTGTTGTGGTTAAAAAAATCCCAAATTCCTTAGTAGTCGGCCGCAGCCGGTTGCCTGTTAAAAGCAGTCGTCCATCGGTGACTCTTTCTGTGCCGCAATCATCTCTGGCCGACTACGATCTAAATTTGTCAGCGTTTTCTTGAGGCTCGAACTAGGTTCTTCTTCGACCAACCTCGAATTTCCATTAAATAAACCGAAGTTTTTCATCTTTCAAATTTAGATACCTTCAAAATACTTGGATTCTCCAAGCCTCAGCTCTTAATTCCATATGTACTTCGATAGCTTCTTCTCGGCCGCTCACTAGCTTAACACCTCGTGCTTCCGCTTACCTCGTGCTTCCGCTTACCTCGTGTTTTAACAACTAGTGGTATTTACTCGCGGTTTAACATATCTCCGACTCTAAGGTCATTCCCGATCCTTAGACTCTCTCGGCTTGATCTCGGTAAGCGTTTTAATTAGTTAGTATATCAGGTCTATTAGATACCGTTCAGATTTTCGAATATCAAAGTATTTTCCACATGATCAATCGAGAAAATTTGCCGAGCTAGTCGGTTGGTTTCTGGAGTGAATTACAATGTGTTGTGGTTAAAAAAATCCCAAATTCCTTAGTAGTTGGCCGAGGCCGGTTGCCTGTTATAAGCAGCCGTCCATCGGTGACTCTTTCTGTGCCGCAATCATCTCTGGCCGACTACGATCTAAATTTGTCAGCGTTTTCTTGAGGCTCGAACTAGGTTCTTCTTCGACCAACCTCGAATTTCCATTAAATAAACCGAAGTTTTTCATCTTTCAAACTTAGATACCTTCAAAATACTTGGATTCTCCAAGCCTCAGCTCTTAATTCCATATGTACTTCGATAGCTTCGAAGACATCGTGCCTTAACAACTAGTGGTATTTACTCGCGGTTTAACATATCTCCGACTCTAAGGTCATTCCCGATCGTTAGACTCTCTAAAGACATTGTTTCTTTAAATAGGAGGTATACAGTCTTTCTCTTGACCTTTCCCTAACTAACACATGATTTACTCCCATAATAGCATATCTCCGACTCTAAGGTCATTCCGGATCTTTAGATTTTCCCGGCCCGATCTTGGTCAGCGTTTTCTTGAGGCTCGAACTAGGTTCTTCTTCGACCAACCTCGGATTTCCATTAAATAAACCGAAGTTTTTCATCTTTCAAACTTAGATACCTTCAAAATACTTGGATTCTCCAAGCCTCAGCTCTTAATTCCATATGTACTTCGATAGCTTCTTCTCGGCCGCTCACTAGCTGAACACCTTGTGCTTCCGCTTACCTCGTGCTTCCTAAGACATCGTGCTTTAACAACTAGTGGTATTTACTCGCGGTTTCAACATATCTCCGACTCTAAGGTCATTCCCGATCCTTAGACTCTCTCGGCTTGATCTCGGTAAGCGTTTTAATTAGTTCGTATTTCAGGTCTATTAGATACCGTTCAGATTTTCGAATATCAAAGTATTTTCCACATGATCAATCGAGAAAATTTGCCGAGCTAGTCGGTTGGTTTCTGGAGTGAATCACAATGTGTTGTGGTTAAAAAAATCACAAATTCCTTAGAAGTCGGCCGCAGTCGGTTGCCTGTTAAAAGCAGTCGTCCATCGTTGACTTTTTCTGTGCCGCAATCATCTCTGGCCGACTATGCTCTAAATTTGTCAGCGTTTTCTTGAGGCTCGAACTAGGTTCTTCTTCGACCAACCTCGAATTTCCATTAAATAAACCGAAGTTTTTCATCTTTCAAACTTAGATACTTTCAAAATAATTGGTTCGTATTTCAGGTCTATTAGATACCGTTCAGATTTTCGAATATCAAAGTATTTTCCACATGATCAATCGAGAAAATTTGCCGAGCTAGTCGGTTGGTTTCTGGAGTGAATTACAATGTGTTGTGGTTAAAAAAATCTCAAATTCCTTAGTAGTCGGCCGAGGCCGGTTGCCTGTTATAAGCAGTGGTCCATCGGTGACTCCATCTTTGCCGCAATCGTCTCTGGCCGACTACGATCTAAATTTGTCAGCGTTTTCTTGAGGCTCGAACTAGGTTCTTCTTCGACCAACCTCGAATTTCCATTAAATAAACCGAAGTTTTTCATCTTTCAAACTTAGATACCTTCAAAATACTTGGATTCTCCAAGCCTCAGCTCTTAATTCCATATGTACTTCGATAGCTTCTTCTCGGCCGCTCACTAGCTTAACACCTCGTGCTTCCGCTTACCTCGTGCTTCCTAAGACATCGTGCTTTAACAACTAGTGGTATTTACTCGCGGTTTAACATATCTCCGAATCTAAGGTCATTCCCGATCCTTATACTCTCTCGGCTTGATCTCGGTAAGCGTTTTAATTAGTTCGTATTTCAGGTCTATTAGATACCGTTCAGATTTTCAAATATCAAAGTATTTTCCACATGATCAATCGAGAAAATTTGTCGAGCTAGTCGGTTGGTTTCTGGAGTGAATTACAATGTGTTGTGGTTAAAAAAATCCCAAATTCCTTAGTAGTCGGCCGCAGCCGGTTGCCTGTTAAAAGCAGTCGTCCATCGGTGACTCTTTCTGTGCCGCAATCATCTCTGGCCGACAACGATCTAAATTTGTCAGCGTTTTCTTGAGGCTCGAACTAGGTTCTTCTTCGACCAACCTCGAATTTCCATTAAATAAACCGAAGTTTTTCATCTTTCAAACTTAGATACCTTCAAAATACTTGGATTCTCCAAGCCTCAGCTCTTAATTCCATATGTACTTCGATAGCTTCTTCTCGGCCGCTCACTAGCTTAACACCTCGTGCTTCCGCTTACCTCGTGCTTCCGCTTACCTCGTGCTTCCTAAGACATCGTGCTTTAACAACTAGTGGTATTTACTCGCGATTTAACATATATCCGACTCTAAGGTCATTCCCGATCCTTAGACTCTCTAAAGACATTGCTTCTTTAAATAGGAGTTATACAGTCTTTCTCTTGACCTTTCCCTAACTAACACATGATTTACTCCCAGAAATGAACGTAAAAACAGAAATGAAGGGAAGAAATAAAAGAAAGAGTCTCATGTTTTTGCAGGAGAATGAGTATGGTGGTAGTGCAACTTAAAAGGGGAAACGCATAGAGCAACCGGAGTCTGGAGCAGGACTTTTGCAAAATGGAAGTCGAAGTCAAGTGAAGTCAGTCCAGTAAAAAACGGACAGAGTCTTGCCACTAAGTCTTCTGCGTAGATGATGGGTTCCCGGGTTTCGTTGTCAATAAATAACGTTTTATCAATTTTTATTAGTTATCTAAGATATAATTAATTTAAGATATAGTTTTGATAGAAAATATATTTTTACGATTTTACCAGAAAATATTTTTCTATGATTTTGACGAGAAAATATGATTTTGTAGTTTTTGCAAAAAAAACTTAATTTTGCAGTTTTAGTAGGATTTTTTTTTTTTGCAGTTTTGATGGAAAAATGTATTTATATAATTTTGGTGTGAAAATGCATTTTGTGGTTCTGTCGGAAAAAATATGTTTTTACGGTTTTGACAAGAAAATATATTTCATAGTTTTGGCAACAAAAAAAGTTTTACGGTTTTGCCGAAAAATTACGTTCTGCAGTTTTGGTAAAAAAAATGTTTTAGTAGTTTTGACGGGAAATGATATTTTTTTCAATTTTAACAAAAAAGTACATTTTTGTGGTTATGCTGAGAAATGTGTTTTACGGTTTTACTGGAAAATACATTTTTCGTGGATTTGACAGAAAAAAATAGTTTTTGTTGTTTTGGTGGATAATGGATTTTTGCAGCTTTTATTGATTTGGTGAGAAAAAATCATTTTGGTGATTTTTTCGCGAAAATACGTTTTTCAATTTTGACGGAAAATATGTTTTGCGGTTTTGGAAGAAAGTATGTTTTCATAGTTTGATGGGAAAGTTCATTTTTGTGATTTTACCTGAAAAATGCATTTTTCAGAAAAAAGTGTGTTTCTTGGCTTTGGTGAAAAAAATATGTTTTTGCATTTTTGGAAAAAAATATATTTTCGTGGTTTTAGTCGAAACTTATTTTTTGTAGTTTTACCAAAAAATGCATTTTTGTGGATATAATAAAATATTTTTACAATTTTTGTGGTAAAAATGCATTTTTAGTTTGAGAAATATCCTAAAATAGTCTTTAAAAAGTTTTTATCACAAAATAATACATAAGAAAGAAAATGACTAAATGTTTCATTAAAGAGATAAATATACACTTATATCTCTACGGTTTACTAATCTAGACTTAGGGTTTAGAGTTAAAAGATGGGGTTTTGGGGTTAGGTTTTAAAATTTTCAAAATAAAAATAAAGTATTAAATTTTTCAAAATAAAAAATAGGCTATTTTGGTTATTTTTTTCTTGAAGATTATTTTGTGACAAAAACTTTAAAATAATGCTATTTAAGAGAATTGACCTTTTTGTTTTCGAGAAAAAATGTATTTTTGCTCTTTTGACGGTAAGATATTTTTTTTACAATCTTAATAGAAAAATGTGTTTTTGTGATTTTAATAATTTTTGCAAACATATGTTTTTGCATTTTTTGAAAAATTATATATTAACTAATTATTTGTCTAAACTTGAATACAATGTTTTGGTAGAAAAACGTAAATTAGTTATTTGTTATTTTGTACAGATTAGTCTCCATCCACTCCATCCACATGGACTAATTAAACTCATCCATCTGGATGAATATAAATCTTATTTTATGCTAAAATTTTAAAACTCATGATGGATCATTTAGATGATATCCATTTTAACACCAAACAGATATCAATTCTCATCATCCAAATGATCCATTTCAATGGACAAAGGAACAGACCCTTACATGTTCTTCTTGACTTGCATAAATATAATCATAATAACAATAATACTTGTACATAGTGCCATGGAGCCTCTGTGTCAACACTTGGGGAGTAAAAGTAACATTTAACAGATTCAGAGAACATAAACATACGAGTAAAATGATAAAAACATGTGAGGAAGAGAAGCATAAGTAGGTAGAAAGTTCTTACAACCAAGTTCAGGCCTTTTTTTTATATATCTTAATAGTCTTGCCGGGGAATCATTGGTGGGAGAAGGATCAGACTGGTGTTGGGTTGGAAATGGGCGTCTGCTCTGGTGCTAAAGCAAAGTGTAGTCCCCTGCGTTGAGGCACACCACTGTGTATCATGAAGGCAACTTCCGCGGCAGCTAGAGCAGCTGCTTCCTGATATCATTACAAACAAAAGTGCCTTGTCTGTTTAGAATGAGCATCTCTTTAATATTTTAACAGAGCAGTTTTTCATGTTCACACCTGTCTTTGCCTCCGGCGCTGGAGGATTCCAATGGCCCATGCCATGATGTAACATGGGAGGAGAAAACCAGCAGCTCGAAGAAGGAAAAGCTGTTGAAACCAGAGAAAAGAATCAACCAAGCGTTAACAAGATACACAAAGAAGTGTATTCACAAACGGTATGAAGTAAAGAGATGTTCATACAGAGAAGAAGGCAGTGGGATCGTCCTCGTCATCAGGGTTAGTTGTGAGGTTTAGTGCATCTCGTAACAGTAAAAGTGCCATCAGCTGCCATAACAGATTGGAGAACACAAGCATCAGTGTCGAAACATCAGTCTCTTAAGTGAGAGAAGTGAGAGCTTACGATGAGAGCAGCAGAGCGACAGAAGGCAGCACCACTAGAGTTAGACTCAGAGTACTCGTCATAGTCAGCTTCCAGGAAATGACGTTCTGCTGCAGCCATTGCTAGAATGCGCGGGTCGCTCAAGTCCAAGTGAACTCCATTCTCCCAATCCTCACTACAGTATGCGTTTTCAAATCACAGAGACATGTCAAGAGAAATGTGGGAGGTAATCAAAACGAGACTATTCAAAGGTTATGGCAGCAAAATAGTTTTTATAGATAATGTCGGTTATCAATATCAATCGAAGTATATCTATTGATAGGTTATTCGACAACATATCATCAATTATGTTGTAAATGGTTAAGCAGAATCCAGTTGTTAAGTCAATTCAACAAGTCATGCTTTCCCTTTGTTTAAGCAACTTATAGACTACCCAATATCATTTTGTTGTTCAGGTGCAAGAATTAGGAAAAGTTACCCAATGTGAATTATAGTTTCATCAGGAGGAGGAGGTGGAGGTGCTGTATATCCAGATTGATAAGGCTGTTCATCAGAAAGAAAGAAAGAAACATAAAAAAAAACTTTCTTTACATGTAGTAATCGGCATTCTTTTGTAGTTAAGCACTTGAGCAGCTATATAACAAAATGGAACCATTCAAAAGTCTAAACTAACACAGAAAAAAGGCAACATAAAGTAAAACAATCAAGAGTCAAAACGTGTGTAACTACCTGGAGGAGTATTACATACATGAATCATTGGGTTTCATTGCTTCATCAAAGGCTAAAATGAAATTTTCATTTGTGGTGGTACCTTAAAAAGCTATCAACTTGGATTTTGACATACTGAAACTGATTCATTTCATCACTCAATCACTCAAAAGTTAAAACTAATCTACATTTTTTGCACCTTCAAATCTATGAAGCCTGGATCGTTATATTGAACCACACACAAAAAAAAAGTTAGCAGATTAATGATTTACCTGGTGGCATATTTCGCAGGTTATGTCACCTTTCTCATTACACCAACGCTGAACACACTTGCGGTGGGCATACTGAGTAATCAAGAAAGAACAATGAAGCAAAACGGATTCAACAAAAAACACTTAAAAAAAAAAAGGTCACATTGTTTGAATACCTTCAAACTGCCATTGCAAGCACAAGGAGACTCCAAGTTCTTAGTGATATCTTCCTCCTGGCAAATACGGCACTCAACAACAGATTGGAGAAGCGGCTCCTCTTCTGCAACAACAGCATAGTACTTCCTCGCATCTTCAGCTTCATCCACAGACGAAGAAGATGCCGCCACATCTCTGCCTTGAGGACAACAACTTTCTCCAGAAAATTCAGAATCCTTTCCGGACTCCAAGCTCTCTCCCGTTATGAGACGATCGGTACATAAACTCAAATGATCAGACATCTTTATCTGTAACAACAAGAAGCTCCGATACTTTAAGAAAAAACAAAAAAAATCAAAAGCATTCCTTAACAGAGAACATCTAATTAAATAATCACTAGAGATCCAATTAAATCAAAACGGTTCGATCTCCAGAACGAAACCCTAATATTCTAGAAATGAAAATTCAATCGCACAAAATTGAATAATAAGGGTCATAATAATCGAGAGGAATCAACATTACCTTGAAATGATTCTGGAAAATAAAAAAGGAAGCTCTTTTTGGAATCTGGAACCTTTAAGCTCTCAAACGAAACTCTTAAACTTCGTGTTTTGTTTTTTCTTGTTTCTGTGTTCGGTCTGAAAAAATCAGAATCAATCTTCCTTATATGATGGGAGCGCGTGTGTATAAGAAAGATCTCATACGTGTATTGAAAGAGGTTCGGTATGTATGACCACGGAGCGTTGTAGCTTCGTAATGTGAGATAACGTCTGTTAAACGGCTAGTTAAGAAAAGAGCCTGTTAATTTTTCATCTCTCGTCAATTTAACCAAACGGTGACGGAAGTCATTGGGTTGAAACTTGACATTGTTTACATTCATGTCTGTAATCATTTATTAACGGGTTCTGGTTGGAATTTTTAATTTTTTAATTTTTTAATTTAAGATTTTCACCGGAGTCAGGTTAAGGGATTGGTCCACATANTATAGATAATGTCGGTTATCAATATCAATCGAAGTATATCTATTGATAGGTTATTCGACAACATATCATCAATTATGTTGTAAATGGTTAAGCAGAATCCAGTTGTTAAGTCAATTCAACAAGTCATGCTTTCCCTTTGTTTAAGCAACTTATAGACTACCCAATATCATTTTGTTGTTCAGGTGCAAGAATTAGGAAAAGTTACCCAATGTGAATTATAGTTTCATCAGGAGGAGGAGGTGGAGGTGCTGTATATCCAGATTGATAAGGCTGTTCATCAGAAAGAAAGAAAGAAACATAAAAAAAAACTTTCTTTACATGTAGTAATCGGCATTCTTTTGTAGTTAAGCACTTGAGCAGCTATATAACAAAATGGAACCATTCAAAAGTCTAAACTAACACAGAAAAAAGGCAACATAAAGTAAAACAATCAAGAGTCAAAACGTGTGTAACTACCTGGAGGAGTATTACATACATGAATCATTGGGTTTCATTGCTTCATCAAAGGCTAAAATGAAATTTTCATTTGTGGTGGTACCTTAAAAAGCTATCAACTTGGATTTTGACATACTGAAACTGATTCATTTCATCACTCAATCACTCAAAAGTTAAAACTAATCTACATTTTTTGCACCTTCAAATCTATGAAGCCTGGATCGTTATATTGAACCACACACAAAAAAAAAGTTAGCAGATTAATGATTTACCTGGTGGCATATTTCGCAGGTTATGTCACCTTTCTCATTACACCAACGCTGAACACACTTGCGGTGGGCATACTGAGTAATCAAGAAAGAACAATGAAGCAAAACGGATTCAACAAAAAACACTTAAAAAAAAAAAGGTCACATTGTTTGAATACCTTCAAACTGCCATTGCAAGCACAAGGAGACTCCAAGTTCTTAGTGATATCTTCCTCCTGGCAAATACGGCACTCAACAACAGATTGGAGAAGCGGCTCCTCTTCTGCAACAACAGCATAGTACTTCCTCGCATCTTCAGCTTCATCCACAGACGAAGAAGATGCCGCCACATCTCTGCCTTGAGGACAACAACTTTCTCCAGAAAATTCAGAATCCTTTCCGGACTCCAAGCTCTCTCCCGTTATGAGACGATCGGTACATAAACTCAAATGATCAGACATCTTTATCTGTAACAACAAGAAGCTCCGATACTTTAAGAAAAAACAAAAAAAATCAAAAGCATTCCTTAACAGAGAACATCTAATTAAATAATCACTAGAGATCCAATTAAATCAAAACGGTTCGATCTCCAGAACGAAACCCTAATATTCTAGAAATGAAAATTCAATCGCACAAAATTGAATAATAAGGGTCATAATAATCGAGAGGAATCAACATTACCTTGAAATGATTCTGGAAAATAAAAAAGGAAGCTCTTTTTGGAATCTGGAACCTTTAAGCTCTCAAACGAAACTCTTAAACTTCGTGTTTTGTTTTTTCTTGTTTCTGTGTTCGGTCTGAAAAAATCAGAATCAATCTTCCTTATATGATGGGAGCGCGTGTGTATAAGAAAGATCTCATACGTGTATTGAAAGAGGTTCGGTATGTATGACCACGGAGCGTTGTAGCTTCGTAATGTGAGATAACGTCTGTTAAACGGCTAGTTAAGAAAAGAGCCTGTTAATTTTTCATCTCTCGTCAATTTAACCAAACGGTGACGGAAGTCATTGGGTTGAAACTTGACATTGTTTACATTCATGTCTGTAATCATTTATTAACGGGTTCTGGTTGGAATTTTTAATTTTTTAATTTTTTAATTTAAGATTTTCACCGGAGTCAGGTTAAGGGATTGGTCCACATATCGGCTGAGAACAAAATTATGTGACGTAAAATAAATTATTTAGCTTTTTCTTTTCTTTTTCAATAGAGTAGGCAAATTGGACCCAAGTCTTTTAATAAGTTGAATACTCTAGACGTTCCCTGATTTCTTACTACAAAACTGTTTTTGACTTTTGACTTTTTCCTCTTTGCCAAATTTTGCGGATTAATTTATTACGTAAGAAAGTGAGGGACCAGTGTTTGTATGAATGGAACAAACCGATCCGGTTTAGAGATTAAAGAAAATCGGGATTAATGTAAAATTGGATCGCTTACAAGCGTCCAAACCGATTTTAGCAAGAAAATATATTTTTACAATTTTAATAGAAAAATATATTTTTGTAGTTTTGACGAACAAATATATTTTTGAGATTTTCACAAAAAAATACGTTTTCACGATTTTATTTTTTATAAATGACAAAATAATATTAGATTTAGATTTATAATTTGTCAATTATATTAAAGATATAATAGACATTATATCATGTTTTCTTCGTTATAAATGTCTAGCTAATGTAATGACTTTTGGTGATAGAATCATAAAGTCTGCTTCAATGTTATGTATCAGAATCTTCAGAACTGAAGAAGCTAATACATTCTTTATTCTACAACCAGAAATGTCTCGCCGATGCAAGAAAGATAAAAACAAAACAAAACTCAAAATGATCAGAAGAAAAAAAGTTATCCTCTCGAATGTAGAAGCATGTTTCTCTCACAGATGAAATCAACATCTAGTTAGCAGGTTTGTTTGCGAATGCAATACCCTTTTCAATGCTAGCTTTCAGTTCTGGCTTAAGAGCTTCTAACGCCTTTTGCTCATACTCAGTCAGCCCTTGGAGGTCAGACTCAATCACAGCTTCAACTCCGTTCCTACCAATCTTGATCCGTGATGCAAAGAAAGGGAGATCAGTCAGAGTGGAATCCACAAATGAGCACTCATAAACATCTCCATCTCCATCAAGAGCACGAAGAGATGACTCCACAAATCTTGCTGCAGCATATGCCATTGACAAAGTAGCTGAACCAGCACCCGCCTTGGCATCCACAACCTCAGTTCCTGCATTCTGAATCCTAACAGTGAGTTTTTCGATCTCTTCGTCAGTGAAGTTGACAGAAGGTTTGGTCTTTGATAGAAGAGGGAGAATGGTGATTCCAGCATGGCCACCAATGACTGGAACATCCACATCAATGAGCTTGAGGTTCTTCTTCTGAGAAACAAAAGTGTTTGCCCTCACAACATCCAAAGTGGTGACACCAAAGAGCTTCTTGGGATCATAAACACCTTTCTTTCTCAACACTTCAGCAGCAATGGGGACAGTAGAGTTAACCGGGTTGCTGATGATGTGGATGAAGGCATTAGGACAGTTATCAGCAACAGCCTCAACAAGGGTCTTCACTATACCGGCATTAATGTTGAAAAGATCATCACGGGTCATACCGGGCTTTCTCGGTACACCAGCAGGGATAACCACAACATTCACATCTTTCAAACAATCAGCCAACTCAGCCGGTCCGGTGAAATCACGGACCTGAGAAGGTGTGTTGCAGTGACTCAAATCAGCAGCAACTCCCTTGACATTGGCGATATCGTAGAGGTGAAGGGTGGATACAAGAGGAGACATTTTGATGAGAAGTGACAAAGGCTGACCAATCCCTCCAGCAGCACCAAGAACCGCCACTTTGTATGAAGCGCTGATGTTCAATCTGTTGGGGTTCGTGTCGTTTTTTTGGGATTTCATTACAGAACCGCGCAGAGACTTGGTGAAAGATGAGGAGTCTGGTCCGGAGAGGAGAGAGGATGATCTCAGAGCGGTGAAACGAGGGAGAGAGTAGTTGAAGTTGACAGCTTGTGGCCTTGACTGTGGTAAGGAGGAGCTGGTGGGACCTCTAGAAAGGAGGGTTGATCCAACTGAAATCGAAGAAGCTGCTGATGTTGCTGCCATCTGTTTTCACAAAGATACAGAGAACAATAATAAGCAAAGAAGGAAGAAACATTAATCCATAGGAGACAGTAAAAACCATAAGATTGAGAGTCAGCTCTAAGAAAAGATTCAGATCTAAGAATGGGAATCCAGGTACAGAGATGATATATGTTCCAATACAATCTAGAAATCAAATCATATATAAATTGAAAATGAAGAGAGAGAGATTGAGAATCTATAACAACCTTTGGAGAAAGCTGTAGAAGAGATAGAGACGGTTCAAGTGTTGTGTTTTGGTTATGCTGTGTTCGCAGGCTTTTGAGTGAGTGAAAGAGAGCGAGAGACGGACGAGAGAGATTGGGTAGGTAGGTGACGATGTAGAAAGAAAGAAAGAAAGAATAAAACCTAATTTTAATAAATAAATAAATAAATAAATAAATAAATAAATAAAGTATTATTATTTCAGATCTCTGTGTTGGGGTGTCTCGTTGGATCCGCCAAGAGGTGATGTGGAATCGACAGTGCCTCTTTGAGTTGTGTCCGTACGGCACTTCAAAAACGCAGCGTTAAAACTTAAAAACATCTTTCCCATTTCTTTTTCATATTCTTTTTTCTTTTGATGATAGTGATTATATTTTATTTATTTAATTTTTTGTTTTTTGGTTGACATATTTTATTTTTGAATTTTTTTATAGAAGTGTTAAGATTTAATACCAATTGACAAAAGGCACGCAAATACAAGTAATGAAAAATTTAAACTAAGCAACAACATAGAAATATAAGAAGAAGTAACACCTAAAATCCAGTGGACAATAAAACTACTACACCGAAGAATACGTAGCAGAACATAATCAATAGCTTAACCACAGCAGAGCATTTCCAAATGAAAATGATAACTTTGATGATTGATGAGCATATTTTGGTAATGTTGGCTTCTCTGCAACGCTGCTGCACTTGATTGATACCATCCTTGGACAGCTTTGCAAACTCAGTCGATGGAAGACAAAGTCTCTCAACTACCATCAGCAGTAGGATGCACTGAACATCGAGAACCACACACCTTTAGTTTAAACTGAAGCTCCATAAGCACTGTCTAGAAAGTTCCACCAAGAACTAAGAAGTCACACATATTCAACTCGAATTCAGAAACAAACGTGAACCACAACATAAAACATGTGAGGTGAAAGCCACATCCTAATGCCGCTCTCCTAATCCTACATATTAGACAAAAGATAAGCCCACCATTGTGAACCAAAATGGCTCGACGAAGGAGATGGGATGACTTATCCTCACACGTGCCTCCCTCGACAAAACCATCCCCCCATGACCCACAGAAGATCAGAGATCGCAGACTCGCGCTAACACCGAGAACCAAAATTAGCTCTAATGAACCTCCCTCGAGCTACACCAACGTGGGATAACCGGTGCGAAACTTTGAGGAGGCAAAGAGGAAGAGAACCACAATGCACCGTCGAAGAAGACAACATCAAAAGCAGCAAAGATCGAGAGAGCAAAGCTGGAGCAACCACCGGAGGAGACCAAGGAGCAGGTCATAGACAGCCCACCTTAGATCCATAACCGGCAGCAACACATGAACAATACAGTAGCTACGGATGCCACACAACAACCCTCACAACCAAGGACATGCCCCTGAAGGCCCTCCAAAGAGAAACTCAAACGGAGACTCCTAACACGCTACTCGACACCGAGCAGACAAAACCATCCATATCGTCGGAAAAATCCTCACGAGCCCGAAGATCGTAGGAAATCGTCATCGTCTTTTGGAGAGAGCTTGATTAGGATAATTGACAGAGATGATAATGTTATTGATTCCCTGATTTAATCTTAGATGAACAAAAGACATATTTGTAAATAAATTTGATTTATAGATTTTGTGAACTTATCAAAACCTTTGTTTAATGCTTGCTTGAATTACTGAATTCACAACGAAAATTAGAATTCTAAGATTCAAACGTAGATAATCTTTGCAACAAAAATTGATTGATTCGAGTATTGTGATTTGATTTCAAGAATGGTTCTTAAATAAACCGGGTTCTTTTACTGAAACTGAATTGCACTCAATGTTTTATATCTCTTGTGTGAAGAGCTTATTTCTCGCTTATTTACCGGTGGGTTCATCGGGTTCTTTCTCATTCCCATCATCTTTATCATCTTTCTCTTTGGAAAAGCGAATCATATTATCACCCGCCTCAGCTTTGAGGAATGTTTCCCCTCCAAACACTAAATGGAGGTGTGTATCCTTATCTATAACTGTTTTGTCATCTTGTGGAGCGGTCTGTTTGGGGCCTGAAGATGCAACGGATGTCGTTTCGACGATTTTTCGAGGTGCGGATTGGATCTTAACGTCACGATACAAAGTGACTAAATCTCAAGTCTCCAGCGTTGATGTGTTACTTGCTTTGACGCATTCGAGCCTCGCTTCGAGTTTGCTGTCTTTCTATATTAGAGGTTTCTCTATCTTTAATTTGTATGCTTCAGTTTTTGTTGTACTTGGAGTTTGTTTAAACTCGTTCCCTAATTGTAGTTCGAAAGTTTGAGTTTTAATGAAAGTTTGTGTTCAAAAAAAAAAAAAACCGTTTGAACTTACAACCTTTTTTAGTTTCTCTTTTATTTGCATTTTATTCATATTCTTTTGTTTAATTCAAAAACATATATTTATCGAGTGATCTTGAGTCTTTGTGGATTTGATCCATGAATACTACGACTCCACCTTTTAAATTGCAGAGTAACTCACTTGAGACTTTATTTTGAATCTATCAAATTTTGTCTATGTTACCGAGGATTCTTTAATTCACCATTAGATTATGTTTAGAATTTAAACCAACCTTTTTATTTCTTGTTACTTACACAAAATTTTTTTCTTGTGTGTTTTAGGTGTATGCAAAACTCGTAATACCATAAGCAACAAAGATAAATTTTGAACATTTTGAATCAGGAGTTGAGAGAGTTAGAACTAACCAACCAGAAGGAAAAGAAACGGTAGATTGTTGAACCAGTGATACTACTTGTTGATGATGATGAAGTCTTACGAGACCAAAGAGGATCATGCACATAATAGAGAAGGTCTGAAGATTAAAGCACATAGAAATGTAATTCCAGGTGAAGTGGATTTTCTGAAAAAGTTGGGAATGCTGGAGATGTTCGTGAGAAACACTTGGAGACTCTGATATGCTTGATCAGCTATATGTTACATATCTGCAATGATTTGACCTCCTATATTCCAAATGAATCATTTTGAGCTTAAACCTGCATATTACACTCTTGTGGATCAATATCCTTTTCATGATCTTCCTCATGAGCATCATATGGATCACATTGAGAAGTTTGAGAATTAGTGTCGAGCATTAAGCTAAATAGTTCCTCCGAAGACTACATTTCTGCAATTTGCTCTCATACTCCTTTTCTAGAGATGAAGCGTATTAGTTCAAGAGGTTGCAGCCAGGATTTTTGACCTCTTGGAAGGATATTAAGAGCATCAGTATTGGGGGTTCTTTTTCCCAAAGCTCTCAAAAATATCATTCTTCTCATATGATAAATCTTGGTTTTTGTTTTTATGAATCAATTAAAATGAGACAAAGAGAGAGTGATGCTTTTAAAACATGAGAACATGTTCTTAAATGAGAGTATATTCTAAACTTTTTCTTTTATGTCTTCTACTTTATTCTTTTTCTATTAATATTTCTTTTTAGAGCTTTAGGGAAGAAACCACCATTGTTGATATTCTAAGAACGTTTTTTTCAACCATTTCTTTGATGAAGGTCTGAGGAGCTAAGAAACAAGATCTTTAGTTTTTCTTAGTTATTCAAAACTTATTGGCATGATTCAGAGTATACCAAAGAGATTTTCCATACTAAGATTTCAATGATATTGAGTTGTTGGCCATGTTCTTCAGAGAGATAAATTAGAGGTATCATATGGTTTTGGATCCTTCAAATGAAGACAATTTCAATACCATAAGCTTAAAACTAAAAATCTTATTGAGAACTTGGCATCTATATTAATAGTACCAAAAATGCAGATCTTGATAGGAAGAGATTAGCTGTAAATATGGATGGTGGTTAGATTGCTGAGGTGAAAACAAAGCTAGATTATGTTTGTAATCTTCTTTGGGTAAGAAGCAAGTTCAGTGATGAAGAGGTTAAAAATTTTAAACCAACCAAAGAGTCTGAATAAAAGGATGTCAAGTTTGACAATGAATATGGTTTTCAGGATAAAAGATTTAGTAAACAACAAGGAAACAACTTCAATAGAAATGATCAAAGGAGTGCTTTCAAAAACAATCAGAATTCTTCTAACTACACTCAAAATTCTCCTTTATCAATAAAAATTTCAAAAGGAATTATGGTCCTCCACTCATAAAATACCTCCTTCACCACCTCCAAAAGTAGGATAAAGTCTATGATAAAACATATCTTGGACCATTTTAGTAAATTTGTCTTTCTTTCGAATGAGACAAATGTTTGTATCATTCAAACTTTAAACCATAATCGTCCTTCATAATATTCTAATATTTTGATAGAACAATGCAATTGTTCCATCTGGTTCTAAAACATTTCCAGGCTGCATTTCAAATAAAGTAAGCTTGACTTCCCTTTCTATAACACGAGCTGTTAGATTATTATTAATCATCTATGTGATAGTATAAGTAACATCTACTAAAGCTTTTTATTTTTTTCAGGATTGGACGATTCAAATGTACCTAAAATAATTAGTAGCATATATGCATTGTAGAAGCGGCATCTCTGGAATAAACAACTGGATTCCATTTTTTAATTATGTTTTCTTCCACGAAAACTAAATAAAGTCTAGTAGTCTATGTACCTCAGATGTTAAGTAACTCAATTCATAGACAGTAAACACTAATTCAGACATGTTACATAAACGTATCGACTATAAGTATAATATTAAGTTATTTTCTCTTAATTTTTTACTAGCAATCGATGCATCCTCTTCCACGTGGCAAGTGCCGGTTGTTGGCACCCGAGCCTGGATAATCGTTTAGCTCCATCGTCACCCTTTTCTCTACGTCCTAACAACAACAAAAAAAAGCAAAGAAATTGGTTTTTGAAGCTAACTATAAGCTTTCAAAAACGTATCTAACTTGAGAACCAACCAGTATTGTATCTTGTTGAGGTAGGAATATTTGATCTGGCCTCTCCATCAAAATCCCAAATCCTACATAAGTACACAAGAAAGAGATATATTCAAGAATATACATATATAACTCGAGAACCAACCAGTAGTATATCTTGTTAAAACATCATTTGATGAACATATTTATAACATGAAAGAAAAGAATAAAGAGATGAAGATCTTACTCGAAGCATTGGTAGGGAAGAAGAAAAAGAATTGAGATAAAGTGAAGCAAAAGATTATGAGTAGATGGAAAGTAGCTTTGTTGGCCATTTGAGGATGATGATTTATGACAACCAATATAGTATATAAAACCCTTGTCGTGGGTTTTGTCTCTCTTTTTTTTTCCCCCAAAGTTTGCTATGAGTTTTATCTTTGTATTGGTTTCTTTTATAGTCCTCTTCTTCCAATTTTTTTTTCTTTTTGGAAAGGACTTCTCTTCTTCCAATTTCCCAATATATGTACAATTTTCATTAGGGCTAGCTTCCATTATTATCCAAGATCCAGATTTGATCCGAGATTCAATCTGGATCTTCTCTAAAAATCCGAATACCTGGAGGGACCGTATTCGAATTCGGATAGTAAAATGTTAGATTCATCAAAACTGAATCTTGATATCTTGAATTTTTAGTTTGGATATCCGGATCCATAATTTTTATTGGTAATTATTTCAAAAATAGTAATATATATATAAAATTAATTTTTATTATATTTTTATTTTATAATAGTATATATAAATTTTATAATAGTGTATATAGGAATATTTTTTATTGATAATTATTTCAAAAATAGTAATATCTATATATGTTTTTTCGTCTTTTATTTTGCTAAAGAATCAAATTATAAGATTATTTATTTTATCCAAAACTTTTATTTTAATGAAATTAACCATTTAGAAATAAAAAAGGTATATAATTTTGGAAAGTTTCTCTTCGTTTAATTATGAATTTATGATCAATTATAAATATCTTGAGACATGATTAAAGTGGTAGAATTGTGGTAGCCAATAGGCATGGCTACTCAACTACGCGTGTCGTGACCATTTAATTAGTTATTGACTGACTGACAAATGGGACGAGTCAGTGTGAAAGGAAACTTTGTGTGCTTCAACAAAGTTCACGTTTAATCTGCTTTGTTATTACTCTCTTTTATACAAATGTGTTATTTTCAAGGTTTTTTTGCATATATTAATAAATAATAAATGCATTTTTAATTATTATTATTTGGTTTTATCAATAAAATTTCACTATTTTTAGTTTTACTTTTAATTATATTTTACTTTTAAACATAAATATATTTTATATCTTAAAACATCAATGTAAAAAGATAAAACATCATTTATATGTGGAAGGGGTGTATTTTCAAACATAGTTAAACACAAAAATTATTTATAATCAAAAATTAAAATACTTTTTAATATGTAAAAATTCTAAAACAAAATTTATTATTTATATTTTATTATTTTAAAAAGGATGGAGTATTACATTTGATGATATTTATTATTATTTTTTATAATCGGTGATAGAATTGCAAGAAACAAAATTTTATACCTGTTTTCACCTGAACTTAACCTCTCTCATTCAATATTTATGTAATCTCGCGAACATCTATTAAAACCACAGTTAATTAAAAGCTTTATTTAGATAGTGAATTCAGTATTATCTTCATTAGTTGATAATAATTGTTTAATCTATGGAAGTTACTGGTCTATAACTTTCTTTATCTGCACATTTTCATCCAATTTTATGATATATCAAATTTATATACAATATAAATTAAACTCACTGTATGTTAAAACAAAACTATCTGAATATCAAATTTTGCTTATTTTTACTATTAAATCTCTAATGGCAGTCACTATAATGGAAGATAGCTAAGCACAGACAGTAGTGAAAAAACATTTTCAATTGCTTGACCATGATGACAAAGTATATATATATATGCATACTTTAGTAATCCATTTAAAATAAGTTAGAATATAAGTAAGTGCCGATCTGATTCATGCTTGTCAAACTCATGGCAGTAATTCTAAATGATTTTTTATGATCACTTCACGGATTTGGCTTCTATAGTGGCCAGTTCATCATAACGCTCTGTTCTTTCATATACTATTGTACCTATCCTTTTTATTTATATACAACTTCTGCTAAGTTTTGAAAATTATGGACTATAAAACAGAATGGGCAGAAGGGAGAAGGTTATAAATGTATTTCATCAAAGTGGATTAACTTTTCTAATTGCAGTCCACGTAATGATGAAGGTAGCTTTATGGGCATATGCATGCACTGTTTTTTCCGCAAAAGTCAAAATATATAACAATTATGTCGACAAAGTTCACAAGCACACAACTGCAACGAAAAAAATGTTGGAAGTTTCCCTTTTTGTATAATGTCAATAAGAAAACATAAATTAAATGTCGATGGTGGGATTTGCCTATCACACATCACACATTTTCTCCAAGTTTCTCAATATTATAAACAAAGAACATCATTATTTTTCGGTTAAAAATGTTAAGTCTTTCAACGAAAATAGTATTAAAAATAAAATAAAAATGATTAGAGAAGGTGTAGAAAATGAGAGAACCATTATGTATTATTGTTAGGCAGTGTTTTGAAACCCGATCCGGACTCGCGGTCCAACCGGTAAATCCGGTGATTTGATATGTAATTCGGTTTGGATTTTAGAATTTATTATTTAAAAATCTAACAAAACCCGCAAAAACTATTAAGACCTGAAATTTGATTACCGGTTGAACCAGTACATAAATGTTTCTTATTTTCTTGAATTTTCTATAGTTACATTAGAATCTTTTTGTATTCTAATTAAAAATTAGGTTTTTAGTTTTCAAAAATAAAAAAGAACATATAACCATATGAATTATGAAACTATTAACAAAATAGAGTTTTAGATTGTTGAAGAACATGTCAAGTTTGATTATAATGAATTAGAAAATATTGTTGTTGCTGAAGAATATCTAGAAAATAATAAAATGACAAACCTAGAAAATATTGATTGTAACTTTGAATTTTTGATTAAATTTTTTAATTTTTATTATACAATATCAATTAAATTATTTTATTTGTGGTTTTAGATTTTATGAAGATTTTACTATACCACCTAAAAACGAATGAACAATGATTAAAAGAACCAAATTAATTGATATGATTTATTATTAGTTTATTTTTATTATTGACAATTTAAATTCTTAAAAATTTAAGTTTTTATATGTTTTTATTATATGTCATAACTCTTAGCTTGTTACAAAATTGTTAAATAGTCTAAAATATTTTTTGATATTTTGTATATGTAATAAACAAAAAAACTTAATTTAAGTATTTTTCTAAATGTTTTTGAAACATAAAATATATTTTATATTTTCAATAGTTAATATATTATATATAACAAAAATTAGTTAATTTTTTTTTTTTTGGTCGAACAAAAATTAGTTAATTTATTAACATGTAGTTCGTCTGCAGTTGATACAATAACCCAGTGACCCGGAAGATGTCGGGTCGGATTTAAAAACATTGGTGCTAGGCCATCCATAATAAGAAGTATATAGCATGGGCCAAAATGTGAACATTTAAATGGGTTCTTTATTCTTAGGAAGATATGTGGACTGTGCTAAATTATAGAATCGAGCCTTTGGAATTTGAACATTTTGTGGAAGATATTAAACGGCAAAGTATAAATTGGGTTTAGGATTTAGCCCAGCCGACAAAAAGATAGAAGTTGCGGTTTCACATTTTTGTTTCTTATCCCGAATGTTGTAGCATTGAAGAATTAAATTGTATATACGTAAACTTACTTTTTGGTCTAACATAAAGTACTTTTTACATGTCTTTTGTTTAAATAAGAAATACCTAACAACTACGTATATGCTAATCCTACAAGTAACGTAAATTTTGTCACTATTGAAGAGATCCTTTAACCTTTGTTGTATTGAAATCTTAAATATAATTGTGATTCGTTAAGTAAAGCAAATTGTTGTATCATCGGAAAAAATAAGCATCGATTAGAATTTAAGCAAAAGGAAAAAAAAAATTGATAGGTAGAGAATATGTTGTTTTTAATGTAGCTCCCAAGTGGAAGCGTCCACATCTTGACAGCAGTGCTGTGTAAAGGCAAGGCTTAAACACAATCAGTAGATGACTTATCTTCACATTATCTACTATTTCAAAAAAAAACAAAATCCTCAGTTTTTATATTTGATAAATCAAAACATCATATTTCAAAGACGCTAGATCGAAAGTACATATGATCTATCATTTATTTTGTCTGATACAAATGTGTTATTCAGATAAGAAACAGATTGAGAATAATGAAGTAAACATGTTTGATATTTATTTTTCTTTCCAGACTAATTATGTTCTTATCTAAATAAAATATATACAGTTTTCAAATAACAAATTCGTATGTAAGAGTATGATTAAATGAGGGTTTTTAGCGAGGATTCTTAGCGAAACTTAAGAATTTCTGCTAAAAATCCGTCTTTAATCATGGTCTAACGATTTTTTTCCTCAGAGTTTTCAAGTTTAAAATAGATTTATTTGCCAACAAAAGGAAAGACATACACACTACTAAGACAATAATGTAGTATTTTGGTTTCTAGTTCGAGGTTTCTAGCCAATTGTTACCATTTAAAACCATCCAAGAAGAAAAAATCTTGTTAGGATGCGATCACAGCGGAACACGTGGAGGGTGGCGATTTGATCGACCAAGTGAATGACATGCAACTTTTGTTGAAATCTATGCCCAGATATGATGCGGTCCCATCATAAATCTGACGTGGCAAAAGTTAGACTTTGATATAGATTCTCCAAAAACGCAAGTTGATAAACTGTACAATGTGGCAGCTACCTACGGAACCTTTTTGTTGACAGCCAATGGTTTATTGACACGTTCTTGTATCCAACCTTCCTTTGATTTTCCTTATCCACACGTACAAACTACTGCTCCATTCCTGATCATCCAGAGTATACTGAGCACATCAAATTAAATCTCTGTGATGATAATTTATATTGTCTTTTTTTGGGGGTCGAAATTTATAGTAGATTTGGGGGGAGGGGGTAAAACAAGCAATCTAAATAACAGCTTTCTCCATATCTGAGATGAATACTGAAAAATAAATAAAAAGACGATTTATTTATTCATCTTGGCTCTCACACACAGAAAACAGTCTTCTTTTTCTGTTGATCTTAAATTTATAATCAGTATCAATAATTAGAGAAAACAGCTATTAAAATCTTGAACTTTCAAATTAAAGCCAAAAAAACCTTCAACTCATGTTTGAGCCAAAAAAATCTTCAACTTTTAAATATTGGTCATTTTAACTCTCATATTTTGTTGACTCGGCCATTTAAGAAACATAAATAGTCAACTAATCAAACCGATTAAAAAATAAACATCTGTTAACTCTCTGAACGACATCATTTTAAAAATTGGTTAAAACATTAATCAAAAGAAATCATTTTGCTTCTATAAACACTTAAAGCATCTATTTCGCGAAACCACAATGAAGAAGATGAAGTTGATTTGGGGCTATGATTTCACGAAATAGATGTTTTAAGTGTTTACAGAAGCAAAATGACGTCGTTTGATCAATGGTTTAACTAGTTTTTTAAATGATGTCGTTTAGAGAGTTAACAAACGTTTATTTTTAATCTGTTTTATTAGTTGACTATTCATGTTTCTTAAATGGCCAAGTCAACAAAATATGAGAGTTAAAATGACTAATATTTAAAAGTTGAAGATTTTTTTTTGCTCAAACACGAGTTGAAGGTTTTTTTGGCTTTAGTTTGAAAGTTCAAGGTTTTAATGGCTGTTTCTCTCAATAATTAGCTGCAAAAAACATGAATTTATAAAAATATTTAACTTTGATTTTGACTGGTTACCACTGTTAGAATAAATACAAGAAACTGAAAAAAATTACTTATTCACTTTATAAATTTACCGATCATTCTTTTAGTTACACTAGTTACTATTTAAACAAAGAAAACCATACACTCATTTTTAGGTTTGATGAGAATAACACTAACTTTAAATATTTATTTTATTTATACCTTGAATATTTTTCTCTTTTACTCTATAAATTACCGGTCACAGCATTAAACTATGTAAGATTTTTTGGTTACCAGTAACTTAAAATAGATTATGAACATGAGTTTCCATTAAGAAAATGACGCCCTCTAAATAAATGAAGGTTGTCGATATTTTTCTAGTAGTCTCTTACTTCACATTAAAAATTAATATGTCATTTAAATATATAAATTTTACACACATCCTAACTCTAAATTTAATATAATATATATTTTCGAACTAGGTCTCCATATTTTTTTAAAAAAATTGCAAATATAAACAAAACTATAAACTTCATGGCATATTATATAATAATAAAAAAAAAACTTTCAAAAATAATTACCAACATTCTGTGAAGAAACTGAATGTTCTGATAGCTCTTCGTTTTCGTGATGTTTCTGTGTTTTGTAGCTAAAGAGAATCACAAGTGAACTAACATATCAAAAACGGGACTAATAAGAGACCCAATCAATTGATAGCTACAGTCATGGACTCCGGAATTAAAAAGATTTTTGTTAAAGAAACCACGCTTACAATAGAGATATGGATCACCCGCAATTATAATAAAATCAGTCATGCTGGGAAGCTCACACAAGAACCTCGATACATTTCGATCCATAATACATTTTCTGTGGAGAGAGAAGAGTAATCAAATACATGGTGAAAATAGTCTACCATCGACAAGATAATCTACAATCGGATCAATATTATATGTGAAACAAGAAACAAAAAGTATGAAGATATTTTCATCTCATGGTTCTATTCAAAAACGTAAAATGTAGAATGGATTGTTTCTAAATCAGATTATGAAGCATTTGATGTAAAACAAATTTACATTAATTAAAAAAAATAGTCATAAAATAATCTAAATGGATTTTTTTTTGAATAATTGAGAAGTGATTCATGCCTTGGGTCTGATTAATCCTTTCAGACTAGATGTAGTAGATGGTGATACCAAGACATGGCGTAAATCTTCCTTCTTAATAGAAATTGGACTATAAGTGCAGTAGAACTGATTTTAAACACTAAACCACTATCCAAAAACACATCTTTGATAATCTAAATGGACTTTAGTTGAAGAAATCATGTATTTGATATAAACCTTCGAAAAAAGAAGAAGAAGCGAAGTTTAAAGTTCAACAGTATAACATTTTCTTATATCAAGTCAGGAGATGATGTATATGCTTCAGCTCAAAACCTTTGTGATTAAATTAAAAGGAAAAGTTAGATGCGAATAAAACACATAAAAAAGATACGAATTATTAAATATTTATGATTTTTAAAACCGGGCAACCCGACCCGGAAATAAAGAAGGGGGGGGGAGAAAAAGGAAAATATCAGAGGCCACATAAACTTGTGGCTGAGAAATGAGTGGTGATGCTGACGTGGTACCCCCTCCTCTTTTATACGGATCTAAATCCCTTCTTTCAACACTTCACCTCCAAATCTCCCTAAATCTCCACACACACACACACAAAAAAAAAAAAAAAAATATTTATAGAAACAAATATTTTCACAGAAAGAGAAAGAGGAATCAGAGACTCTGCACACAAAAGCTTTTTCTTCACACCTCTCTGTTTTGGTTAAAGAAGAAATGATGATGGAAAGTAGAGATCCAGCTATTAAGCTCTTCGGCATGAAAATCCCTTTTCCGGCTGTTTTTGAACCTAAGACGGTGGCGGTGGCGGTGGCGGTGGTTGAGGAAGAGCATAGCGGCAGAGATGGAGCAGATGATAAATCACTAGAGAAGGTACTGATTGATTATGTTCTTTTTTTTTTCTTTTAAAAAAGGAATCGAGAAAAGCAAATTAGACCGAAGTAAATGGTAGTTAAAGTAGTTTTCAGTCCCTGAATCGGACATATCTGTTTTTGTCTGAATCTCATAATTTTTTTTAAATCAGATAACTTTGACAGAATCCTCTGTTTCGAGCTCATCATCATGTCCAATACTTTATTGAATCAGATTGAAACTCTCATGTTCTTTAGATCTACAATTTGTGTTATCAGTTTCCATCTAGCAAAGTTTTGTTTTTCTTTCTTTAATAGTTGTTATAATAGTCTTAAAGATTCTGGGATTTGATGAAGATTATATTTTCTTTTCTCATTACTTTAAGAATAATTGTTTGATTCTTTGTCTAGAACTTTCGTTAGAGACTTTGTTTATTCATTTGTCCACTGCAAGTGTTCTTATTTTAACTGTTTTTTTTAATTACCTCTCTCACAGGTAACTACAGAGCAAGTACCTCCAGAGTTATCAGAGAAGAAGAATAACTGTAACAACAAGAGTCTAAACAATCTGAATGATTCAAAACCAGAGACAGGGGACAAAGAAGAGGAGGAGACATCAACTGATCAGATAGAGAGCGATGAGAACAACAATCAACAGACAACAGCAGACGGTAAAACCCTGAAGAAACCAACCAAGATTCTGCCCTGTCCTAGATGCAAAAGCATGGACACCAAGTTCTGTTACTACAACAACTACAACATCAACCAGCCTCGCCATTTCTGCAAAGCCTGTCAGAGATACTGGACAGCCGGAGGCACCATGAGGAATGTACCCGTTGGTGCAGGACGCCGCAAGCACAAAACCTCTTCCTCTCATTACCGTCACATCACCATCTCTGAGGCTCTCCAGGCTGCAAGGCTCGATCCTGGCTTACAAGCCAACACACGTGTCCTGAGTTTTGGTTTACAACCTCATCAGCAGCACTCTGTTCCCACACCCGTTATGAAGCTACAAGGAGACCAGAAGGTGGTTTCAAACGGAGCTAGAGTGGATCAGCAGCGGCTTGTTGTAGCTCGGGTTGAGAATGGAGATGACTGCTCAAGTGGATCCTCTGTGACTACCTCAGTGGTTGATGAAACAAGAGCACAAAGCTGCAGAGTTGTTGAACCACAAGTGACCAACAACAACATGAATGGTTATGCTTGCATCCCTGGTGTTCCATGGCCATACACGTGGAATCCAACGATGCCTCCACCAGGCTTTTACCCTCCTCCAGGGTATCCAATGCCGTTTTATCCTTACTGGTCCATCCCAATGCTATCACCGAATCAATCCTCATCACCTATAAGTCAAAAGGGTTCTAGTCCAAACTCTCCCACTCTTGGAAAGCACTCAAGAGACGAGGAATCTTCAAGAAAGGACAATGAAACAGAGCGGAAACAGAGGAACGGGTGTGTCATAGTGCCTAAAACGTTGAGAATAGACGATCCTAACGAAGCAGCAAAGAGCTCTATATGGACAACATTGGGAATCAAGAACGAGAGTTCAACACTGGGAAGCAAAGGCGGTGGTATGTTCAAAGGGTTTGATCAGAAGACGAAGAAGAGTAACAACGAGAACTCTCCTCTTCTTTCTGCTAACCCTGCTGCTCTATCAAGATCACTCAATTTCCAAGAACGGGTTTAGAGTTATATACGTATGTATGTATATATATGTATGATTGTTTTGTATATACAGTTTATCGGAGAGTGAAGAGTTTTGAGACTCATCTTGTTTCTTCTTCCTCGTGACATTACTCCTTTTAGTCTCTCACTAATCCATCCTGATGTTTTGTGCTATGCATGTTGTTTTGATCCAGCCCAAAGATTCCGAACTGAACCGAAGTTTTGGTTTACAAGTCATGTTCGATTATGGTTTCTTAACTGATTAACAAATTTTCAAAAATAATTCGATCATTGGTTAGGTTTGGCAATTAGTTACTTTGTTTTTTTTGTAAAGTTCCAACTAGGGGGTGACTGGTAATGGTTGTGAATGTTTTACACAGATTCAATTTTCTCTACAGCAATAAATTTAATTTAAAGCAATCATGCTCTAACTAAAAAAAAATAATATAAAACTGGAAATCAAAATCTTTAAAAGGAAATATGTTAGTTTCTAAAATCATTTTTTCTACAGTTTTTATACTAATATTTTATAAAGCAACAAATTAAAACTACATCAACCTCTAAATTGATTTACCAATATTATACTTCTTCTGTATTAATGTGTAAGGATTTTTATTTTAGTTCATAATAAGTGATGTTCTCACAATTCTAGGAAAAATTGATATCACTTGAAATTTATAATCAATTACAAAATACTATATATTTTTTTTATTAGTTAAGCTAATGTTATTTTATGTTACAAGATAAATTACATCAAACTTTGTATTTTCTTAATTTTCGTAAAAAAATCTTAAAACTATCTTAATATAATACAGAGGGAGTATATCAAACTAACTGAATTAACATAACTAAAAAACAAAAAAAATTAATTTAGTTTGAACAACATTGTATAATCAAATAAACTGAAACCAAATTGTAACTTTTGGTTCAATTCTGTAGATTTTTGTTTTCTTAACAGAAAACTAAACTACTTGAACCGAACTAACTAAATTCAAATTCTATTTGCACTGTACACTTTCTTTTCTGTTTTTTTCTTTCATTGCTTTTTTTCTTTCTTCTTTTGTTAAAATGTTGGAAAACATTAATGGTAGAAAGTTGACACTGACCGTTGTTGCGTCGTTGGCCATTACAACCGACACTCTTCTGAGTCTTCTTTACTTGTTCTTATCTTGTTAACAGTTCTGCTAAAAGGAAGATACTAAAAAACAGTGAAAAAAGTTAACCGTGATCTAATGACTGACTCCGTGTTGTTTGAAATATTTAGCTTCGAGTTAACAATACTTTCAAAAATATTTAGAACATTAATTTAAATAACACTCACTTATGAATCTTTTCATCCTAAAAATTCGCTTTTTGAAAGTTAGAAATTCACTTTATAATGTTTCAAAGATGATTTTACAAACAATATAATATTTGGATTATCAACTATTGTATATATATATATATATTGAAATTGTATATTATTAACTTTGTGGGGGATTTATGAAATAGCTTAAAACACATTATTCATCTCTTTAGATTGTAATTATTTTTATAAGAAGCATACTTTTAGTATTTTGTATATTTTTAGTTGTTATAAAATTTACAGAAACAAAGAAAATCTTGGATAATTAGGGCCATGCCAAAATGACTTGTCTTGTTTTTTTCTGAAGATTTTTCTTTTTGCGCAATAATATGAGTGCCTTAGATTTTAGATGAACATGTGCCATTCAACGTAAAGACAATCAGAATTAATGTGCTGGAAAGTGGAAAAGTTATTTTTATTTGCATTCTCCCTTTTAAATACTTTTATATTTTGGATATTGATACTGAAAAGGATGGGTCACTAAATGTTTTTACGATTTATTTATTATTTGGTCTGTGCCTTCGAAAGCAACTTAGATATTTCAGACTGCTAAAATAATTTTTAGCCACATATTTTCTATTTAATACTAAAATACTGTGACACATAATATTATTATCAGTCTTTTTCTTATAACGGCAAATATAATTATCATTCTTACAAATAAAAACTAAAAAGTATGTCAAGTTGCTTTTTTCCTTTTTGAATAATACTTTTCTTTTCTGCCTTTTTGCATTTTGTGGCAAAGCAATTGTGTTCCCTTTTCATGTTTTTCCTTACCTTGCATTAAGAATATTTTTTTTTAATAAATTTTAGGAATTCGGATTTTCCTACTTTTTTTACTTCACCGGAAGGCATTTTCAAAATCTTGGAAAAACATAAAATTTGGCACCCAACAAAACATTGACTATTGCCAAACGGGTTGATACACACACACACACATATTGGACCAGCCCCTATTGTTAATAAGTTAAGAGGGTGCGGAAATTATAATGTATTTGCTTTTAGCAAATGGTTTCAAATATGAGACAAGAATTCGTTAAGATGTTAAGGCCATATATGAATAGAAGCAAAGAGAAGTATTCTCCTTTTCCATGTGTTTCTATTAGTTTTAAAGTGGAAGTGTTTTAAATAAAAGAAAATTCTTAATTAATTTAATAAAAATGTAAACTAAAAGCTTAACTAATTTTCTGAGCTTTTTGGCCTTTTTCTGTTGTTGATTGCTTACAGATTTTATAGTAGTTTTTGTTTTTTTTGTTTGTCAAAAATCTATTTTTAGCCACTCAAGATTTTTGAGAAAATAGATTTCCTATAATTGAGGTAAACTGTTTTGTCAACACTTTTCGATTTTTTAAAGAAAAACCAAAAACCACTTTTGTTAGGATTTTCAAAAAAAAATTATGTTAATTTATTTCAGTATTTAATTTTCTCTTTCTCAAATACTCTGCTATTTCACCAGCTTTTAACAGAACATCTGCTTTACATATTTTAGATATTAATAGCAATGTATATAACCCTCTTTGTATATATAGTTTATAAAATTATATTATTTTCTAGTAATAAATTTTGATATTTTTTAAATTTATATATTTCTTATTTTATACTATTGAAATAAATTATATATTTATCTCAATATATACTTATTATCTCAATAAATAATAATAATAATTTGAATTTCATTTTTAGTCATCAAAGATGTATTTTTGTTAGAATCATTAGAAAATATCTTATTACATATAATAAAGGGTAGTTTAGAAATATGAATTTTGCAAAATAAATAAATTATAAATATGATATTTTGTTAATTATCCCTATAAATAAGATGAAGTTCACTAAAATGATAGAAATTTAATTTAGTGGTTTCAAACATGTAACTACAAACAACTTAAATTTAAATGCAAAAAAGTTTATAAAATAATAATTATTATCATATATAGAAGTCAAAAACTAAAAAAATTACCATCCAATTTTTTGAAAAATTAAAATCTAAATCAATAACTAAAAACTCAGAAAAAAAACAAAAACCGAAATTCAGAATCTAAAACTCAATTTAAAAACCACAAACAGTCAAGGATTTAATCGTCTAGATGTTTTTTTGGGTCTAAATGTTATAATCATCTAGATGTTAAAGGCTCTATTTTATTGGTCTCCTTAAATAACTATTTTGATTGACTAACTAACTTTAAGATAGTGTGGTAAATTTTGGGAAAACAAAAGAAAATGAAGATATGATGTCTCTTGGTTTCTTTAGAAGCATACATAACTCAAGATATAAGTGTAAACTAAATGCACTATGTTGATTACAGAGTCGAATAGTACGATGATTTGATTTCACACTAAAAATAGTATTTGATTACTATGATATATATATATATATACTATAGATTTATAATCATGAACTTATATAATCTTGATCAAAGAAACTGATTAGAAGATAAAAGGAAAAAACTTTGTCAGCTACACGAAATTTACTATAATGTCGTTATTGTATACTTTGGTGGTTTAGTTGTACGATTGTAGTTAACCATGATATATATCTTATATAGTAGTGTCGTCCCTATTACCACATGAATGGTTTTATAATGTTTTTTTTCTCAGTATAATGCATGGTTCTGGGGCTAAAGTGAAAACGCTCTGAGGGATGAAAAAACAATTTCAAGAAAATTTTGAGATAAACCATTAGTGTATATATGTTCATTCACACATAAGCAATATGGTGGTTTCATTGAGAAACCTATGATTTAGTGTTGACTTTTATGAGCAAAGTAAAACCACACCATGAATTGGAAGTGGGAGTCAACCCTCCACTAGAAAAGTTGATCGCGCTTAATGTATCCATTTGATAAAAAAGAATCTCACCACTTTCAAAATGAAATTAAATACTGTATCTTTTTTTTATTGGTTAATTTAGTTTATTTAATGCTACTTTTATGGAATCAAAATAAACTACATAAAATTTTGTATTTTTTTAATCTTTGTGAAAAAACCTTAAAACTCTCTTAATATAATACAGAGGGAGTAGTTTTTTATAAATTATGTAATGATATTTTAAAATATATAGGTTAGTTAGATATTGTAGATTTTTACGAACTTATCCGGATCAAGAAGCGTTCGACTTGAATCCTATCCTAAATTTTATAATATCAAATAAAGTAATTTTAAAATTTATAAAAATATGATATCTAAAAAAATAATATGCATTCAAATGAGTACTTGAATGCCTATATTTAACTAATTCTGTAAATTTTTTTTTTTTTAATGTTAACAAGCTTAAATTTTTATTATAAATGAAGCAATTTCATTCAAAAATTTACAAATTATTATGGTTAACCGTAAATAAATAGTATTAAATTATTATAGTAAATACAATTAATAGAGTAACTTAAAGTAATAAAAAGATGTAACAAGACACTTAAAAATAAGTAAGTTGTGTTTAATACTATAATAAATAAAATTGAATTAATTAAAAAATAATAAATAAAATAATTAAAATTAGTTAAAAATAATAAAAATCTGTAATAAACCACTTAAGAATATGTAAATATTATTTTATATTTTAATTTTAATAGAATAGATTATCTTTATCTCTTACATTTTTATCTTATCCATTTGAAAAAAAGAATTTCATTACTTAATATTTACCCTCATTTATAGTTTTAATGAAAGCGTTACCATTATCTCTTATCATTACCTAACTATTTACCTATTACTCATTTAGTTAGCAATCGAGCGAGAGATGAATGAGTGCCCAAAAAAACTTTTGCGGTGTGGAGTGTAGATTTCCACAAGGAAACATAAAAATAAAAAGAAAGACTTTCCACAAAGGAAGGCATCTTCTAGGATGCTGACACGTGTAAACTACTTTAGACTCTCCATGAGGAAGACATGACACGCCTCAAAAAGATAAGCAAAAAAAGTGATAAAAAGAATAGTCTTTTCTTAGACTTTTGTATTCTTTCTTTATATTATGTTTCAGGTAAAAGTGACATGTTGTAAATAATTAACTTATCGTTTTCTATGAAAATTTAGTTTAAAATTAGAGAAGTTATTTTGGATAACTTTTTTTAGTTTATTTTCATATAAATAGTTTTAAACAGAAAAATAATTTTTTTTTTGTTAAAAACACAATATGTATTTATATCCCCGAATTTAACTAATATATATTAAAAATTTAGAATTAAAAGAAATTTTAAGATGAGATTTTAAATTTTAAAAAAATAAAAAACAAATATTAAAAAATTACAAAAAATAATATTGTGGTTATTTTATTTTTTAAAGGTTATTTTGTGATAAAAATTTAAAAAATTATTTGAAAGAATTACTCTTAAAATTAATACTTGTTTGTTTTCTATTAAATCAGAAGAAAAAGTTGGAAAAAAAAATCCAAAGAAAAATTATATTCGTGCAAAGTCGAATTTATTGTGTACTTAAATGAGAAAAGGAGGAAAGAAAAAGTAATGTCACTAAAGAATAAAAAGACTAATAAAAAGCCTCCCTTAAAAGAATCCATGAAGAAAGAAAGCTACTTTTCTATTTGAATATTGTTAGATCATGGATGTAGCAACAATATACGTCTAAAATAATGTAGAAGGCAATAAGAGAGTAGAAACACAACTAATTCATTTTCTACTCTTTTTATGATGTGTCTTACAGAGTCTTGTCAATGTAAAATACTGAGAAATCTCTTCATTTTTCTTTCAACCAATACATCTTTACAATAAAAAAGTACGCAAAGATAAGCGAATATACCATATCATTGCATCCTGCATCCACTGGACTCGGGGGCTCGTTGTACATTCCCATAAGCTGTTAGCTCAATGAGATCCATATCCCGTCCTAAAAGAAAAGTTTAGGATCAAAACTCAGCTAATAAATAGATTGTTTTTACAGCAGAAATTACCAGCAACTCGGCAGTAGGAGCTCCTCTGGATAAGCTCGGCTCTAGAAATGTCGGTTTTATTTCCCTTTGATCGGTTTACCTTTGCCTGCAAACATAGTGAAACATCTCAACTCCACAATCAATTGTCCTACTGGTTCCAACTCCAAAATCTATATTTGGTTTGAGGTTTAAAAGTAAGTCAAAATAGTAGTAACTATAAACAGGTAAGCTGCGTACCTGTAGAACCTGACAGTTGTCTAGAGTGCTCTTGCCACCCTATAAAACATTAGAAAAAAAAGTTCTTCAGATACTTTTGAAGAAGCATGAACATGCGTTATAATCAGATAAACTTAAAAGTGAATGCAAGAAACATGACAGTAATAGTTCCAGAGCTTTCTGGATCTTTTAGAAACTAGTTATCACTTCCTGAGAGGCTTCACTTATTGTTGTGTTACCTTCTTACCTCTAATTGTTATAACAGAGTCCTGAAGCTGCAATCATTTCACCGTAGGTTCAAAGATAAATCTGAAATCCTATCAAAAAAGTTCATGTCTTGGATGTGAAATAGTACAGCAAACTTTTAGGTACAAGAACTCTCGAGGTCGAGGGGTTCATCAGTTGCGTGTTCTTATGGGCACATCTCATTCTTCAGCTTACTTGGTGGATAATATCTACTATCGAAGTCTGATTTAGAAAAAAACTTTCCCGCCTAGATAGTAAGAGACCCACAGCAGGATTGATTATATATCAAAGTTGTCTTAGTCCTCAACTTAGACTCTGTTCTGTCATCAACATGAGAGCATAAGAGAATAACCCATTTTACCTTTATCTCTCAGTTTCCAAATAAAGAATGTACTGAAAACCTCAAAACTCACAAATGATTAATCACATTTCAGAAACTGTATCCAACGAAGTAACGTGTTCCTAAATTAATGGGCAAAAGAGAGTCTGATGAAGAGAAAGACAAACCTTGGAGTAAGGAACAATGTGGTCATAATCATGACACAAGCATCCAGGACAACCTACGAGCTTCCTAAACACAATGTTCCCCAAATGATCTCTCCGCCAACGCTCAGGATCTCTGCCTTTAATCTTCTCCGCTTTCTCCCAGCATTGCTGCTTCACGCTGTAAGGGAAGCTCCTCGGCTCTGGATTCGGGTCTTCGTAACCCGACCCGGGAAACAGACCCATCTCCTCCCGGTCGAGTAAAGTGGCCGAAGTCGCAACCTTTCCGCCGCGGGATTCACCGGAAGGTCGGGTCTTTGGTGGGGAAGAAGAAGAAGAAGAGGATAGGGCTCCTCGGTTTCTGCGTCTGTGGTGGTCTTTGCCGGCGTGTTTCATCGCCGAGTGTTGATTATCCTCAGAATCCAAGGAGGAGTTTTTGTGGACGAAGAAAATCAAAAGATTACAGATACGTCGTGAGATGAGTGTCGTAGGCCAATCCATTTTGAACTTTACCCTCTTAGGCCCATAAGTTCATATATACTTCTTGTAAATGGGCCCATTCATTTGTTGAAAATATACAAGTTGGGATATTCCTCTATTTACAAAGAATATAAAGAGGAAATAAAAGAATCAAACTGTCTTTGTTTTAAGGGTTGCGACTTATTTTCTCTTCCAGATTTTTATAGACTATCTATTCTATTAAGGGCAATTCTCTTAAATATGTATTTTTAAATTTTTGTCATAAAAATAGCCCTTAAAAAATAAAATGACCAAAATAGACTTTTTTTTTGAAATTTTGATTTATTTTTTTTGAAATTTAAAACCCTAACCCCAAACACACCCCTTAACTCTAAACCCTAAAATCCAAATTAGTTAACCCTAGGGGTATAAATGTATATAAATGCATTTTTTAGCTTCTAAAAAAAACAGTTTGGTCATTTTCTTCTTTAAAAACTATGTTTGTAACAAACAAACTAAAAATGACTATCTAAGGAAATTTATCTTCTATTAATTTAGTATCATATTTCAAATATAATCTCTTAATCATATGTGATATTTTTTTAGATCTATCCGAAACATATGTCATTAAAAGATAAACTAAATGATTTAGATTTAATATTCAGTTATGGCCTGGGTATGTAAATTAAATGATTTAGATTTAATATTTCGTTGGTTAGTGTACTAATATATTATTCTAGTATATAATAATGTATTTCATTGTATATATTCTAACTATTTCCATCGTGTATGGCACACTTCATACCATATATTATATACTGCTAATATATTGTTATAATATATACTAATGTATTGATTATATACAAAATTGAACTAAAATCATATACGATAAACATGGGGCAAAAATTCATCTGACATTTTCAGTTTGCATGTATTAGAAAGACATAATGTTTTGCGTTTTTTTTTTTTTTTTTTGGTGCAAATGTTATAATGTTTTGCGTTCTTATTAGGATTCATGGGCTCATTATTGCATGTCAGGATGAGTTGATTTCGTTGGGTTCGTGTTGTGTTGTTGAAGACGAGCTCTCGGTTTGTTCATTGGGAAAGTTATTCCCACCTTTATTCTGGCTAGGGTTCAAAGGTGTGATGTTTTCAAACCGTTTATCGGTAGTTCAGACTAGGGACCCGATCGAACAGGAGTTGTAGGAGCGTTGGGACGTCGTGAGATTCCTTATTTGCAAGAGTGTGTAAATGTGAAACAAGCTCGATATTGTGCCTGCAATAAAAAGTACAGAGAAACCTCTATAAATTAATAATGTTGGGACTACACCAAAACTATATTTTTTTTATTAATTTATCGATATACTAATTGAACCAAAAACTCAATTTGGGACTATAAAACTATATTATTTTATAGAGATTTTTAGTGTATATTAATTTATAGAGTATTAATTTAAAGAGGTTATACTCTATATCAAGAGTAATGAGTTATGGTATTAATCTCTCTAATTCTCTCTCTCTCTAGATTCCCATGGGAGGAAAGCTGCATCCATTGCGCTGTTGAATTAGGCTCGTTTTTATAGATGAAATGGTGCTTCGAATACGAAAAGAAAAGAAGAAACTCATTGTTCTTGTTGGTGAGGTCATATATCCAGCTTTTGTTGATGAGAACACATATATGTTATACATGCTGATAAGATCATATATATTCGATGCGAAAGCAGATACTGCTTGCTTCTTCTCGATGGCATTTAATGCATTCAGACTGTGTAATTCGTACTCTGTGGAACGCCATACCAGCATCCATGGCAAGTAGTCTCAAGGGATGTGTAATTCGTATTCTTCTCGATGGCATTTAATGCTTATGACTTTGTTTTTTAGCAAAACAAACCATTGCCTTGCTTCGAATGGAAAATATATACTTCCTCTCATCTATTTCGATTTAATTATCGTTGTAGGGGAAGAATTTTTGTTTCAAAATAATTTTCGTTTTAAAATTTTAATGCAAAATTTATTAATAAGATTCTTTATTTTATTTTTTTATTGGTTGAAATATGGTTATATGTATAGGTAATCGTGTTTTTATTTTGAAAATATATAAAATCATATGTTTTCTTAATATATGTGCATAAACCTAGAACCACAATTAAAACGAAAGTAAAAAGTATGTTTTAATTTGGATCAGATATTGAGAAGGTGCAAAGTCCTTCTCCAACACAATTTATCCGTGGCCCTGGGGTTCCCCTTTATATCATTCTACATCTTTTTCTTTTAGTTTGTAACAATTTTGCCATCTAATAGTGGTACCAGTCATAAATATTTTACCTCTTGTGTCGCCTCAACAAATCTATATATAGAAGAAAGTTACAACCTTTTAATATATATCGAACTCGAACCTGTCCAGAAACTCTATAGGTGGAAAGTACGAATGTGTACACAATACTTTTAGACTAAATTTTCATTTGAAATCCCGTAATAAAAAAAAACAATACAACGTGTTGACAAGAAACAAAATACAACGTGAACCTCGTTACAGTAAACGATAAGAAAATTAAGACCCAAGAATTCCAATACATCGAAACAATCCAAAGGAGTCTATTATACTATATAGGGTCGGTGAACGCAACATATCTTAGTTAAGTAATGAAAACGTCACCGAGAAATTGCATGGAAATTTCCATCAACTGGAATCCAAGATATTAAAAGACACTCTCACTCACTTTTCAACAATGTTTAATTTCTAAATTCATTTGCCTTGGGCATGCCGAGAAGTTGAGATTACTTGTATATTCAATTATCAAAGAAAATACAAAGTATTGACCATATCAATCATTAGATGTATGCTAGAGTAAATTTTGGACCAGATCAAGCTTTTGTAATGACTTTAATTTAAGAAAATAGGAATATAAAATTAGTGATTAGTATATTATAGCCATGTGATATTTAAGTTAATGTTGATTATTAAAATATGCTTACATGTAGGCCTAGAACTTTTATCCGAGATCCGGATTCGATCCGAGATCCGATTCAGATCCGCTTCGAAAATCTGGATATCCGAAGGGGCCGAATTCGGATCCGGATAGTAAAATGTTAGATCCATCAAAACTGAATCAGGATCCGGATATCTTGATTTTTTAGTCCAGATATCCAGATCCGTAATTTTTATTGATAATTCTTTCAAAAATAGTAATATATATATAAACTAATTTTATTTATTATATTTTATTTTTATAATGTTATATAAGTATAAATTTTGTAATAATATACTTAGAAATAATTAAAAACACTATTACTTTTATTTTTAAATTATTATTTATATATATTTTTAATATTAGTTTTATTTATTTTAAGGATCCTAATCCGGATCCGGATATTCGTCGGATATTAAAATTTTTAGGAAGATATCTGACATCCGGATATCCGAGAATCCCGAATCCGGATAAGGATAATAAAATAATGAATCCATAGGATAAAGATCCAGATCGAAATACCTTAAATACTCCGGATATCCGATCCGTTCTAGACCTTGTGTGTTTCTTGGTCGTTCTCTTTTTGCGGTGCATTTTAAATAGCATTAGTTATATTTCTTTTAGTTTTAAATTCTTTTCTCTTTTCTCAAGAATTGTGGTAGTTTCTCCACAATTTCCATAGAGACTTCTTCCGCAGACTTTATAAAATTTGTTTTGGTCTTCGTATAGGATTTTGCTTAACTAGAATGTAAAACACCTCCTATAAAATTGGAACATGTTTCAGCACTCATATTATCCAATATTCCTTGAAACCAAAGAGACAAGAGAAAAAACAAACTTCATATATAAGAATTTGTTTATGGTATTCCACACACATAATAAATTCAGATTAATATGGAGGATTCATCTGTTCTTAGCCCAATCTCTCTTCTCACCATTGCCACCTTCTTGTTCATTCTTAACCTCATGATGATAATCCAAGATTTCTCTTCTTCTTTTCCCTATTCTCTCCATCTCTTCTTCTCAAACGCCTACATTCTCTTCGCATCAACGAGTAACAAGAAGCTAAACATTGAGCGTCCAATCTCAAGAAAAGTTTTCGTTCCAGCTCAGGTAGAAAACAAGATGTCGGTGGAAGAAGTCAGAACGATGATTGATGACTCGGAAGCTTTATACGAACGGTTGATTGGAGAAGAGGAAGAATACTTGTTTGAGAAGAGCGAGGTGATGGGTAAGGGGATAGTGAAGAAGGCTTTTGTATTGTTTGACCAGAATCAAGATGGGTTTATAGATGAAAATGAGTTGAAACATGTGTTGTCTTTGTTAGGATATGATGAGTGTACAACGATGGAGTGTAGGAAGATGATTTGGGTTTTTGATGAGAACAGAGATGGGAAAATTGACTTTTATGAGTTTGTGAAGCTCATAGACAAAAGTTTTTCGTAAGATAGATCAGGAGCTATTTGATGACTTGTCTAATATATACTCTTTTTTTTTGTCATAGCGTAATAAACTTATTTAATTATGTTTACGTAGAGATTAAATAGGAATGATAATACAACTCGATAACATAAAGGAGGATATGAATGGTGACCAAACAATAACGAGGAATACTACATTTTCCAACGATTCTGAAAAAATCATCATTCATAAGGAATAAATTTTCTTTTTTCATTTCTTTCTATTTTTTTTATAGAGAAATAAAAAACAAAATTATTCTTTGTTAAATTACAGAAAGAACATCCACTCTTTTTTATTTCTGCTATTTTATTTATCTACGTTTCTTTTTTGTTTGTTCCTCTTGTTTCTAAAATGTTCATCGGACTAAAAAAATTATAAGAGTTTGAACTTTTGCAATATTAACAACATTCACCCACAAAAACGAATATTAATAACGCAAACTAAATTTGTGTTTGAAGAAAAGTATCATAATCTAATAGGTTACCAAAATCAAACATAAAATAAACATTCTCATAAATATCATTAAAGTGATTCTGATTGTGAAAGTGGCAATTAATCAAGCCCTGCATCTCCAAAGAATTTTGGGGGTTCAAGTGATTATGTACATGCTTCTTAGTAATATAACTAGATCTGGACCCGCGGGCCAGCGCGGATATTACGTTTGCGTTTCTTTTATTAAATGATGTAATTAAAATATTCTGTAGTTTTAAAAATAATTTGTTTGTGTGTTAAAACATATATTTTCTGAACCCGTATCCGAACCCGACTCAAAAAATCCGAATCAAAATCTGAACCAAAGTAGCAAAATACCCAAATATTTATTGAATTATGAGAGATTGTATATCCAAATCCGAACATGTAATACCCAAACCCAAATGAATATCCAAAAATAACCGAACTTATGTATATTTAACTTTATATTTCTAGTTTAGTTCTTTAATTTTATTTAAATTTTTTATATTGATGTTACTCATACTTTAATATCATATAATATATATATATATATATATATATATATATATATATATAATTATAAGCATTAAACACATAATAAACAAATTGGAAAAGACAAACATTAAAATAGGAAGGTAAGTAAAACATAATAAATAAACTGAAAAAGACAAGCATTTAAATAAGTAGTTTATTTAATTATATCAGTGGCATGGAAGTGTAAATAAGTGTGAAAACTTAGGGGTATTTTTTATTGGGTACTTCCCTTTTAATAAGATAGATGTCTTAGAGCATAAACACTCCTATCAAGACAGAAATTACAGTTTTGCTTGTTCCCCCTACTGATTCATTGATTGCTAATCACATCTTCGCCTCTGTTGAAGTTTTTAGTTTTAAACCAACTCCTGATCTAGCGAGAGTAAAATCTTCAACTTTTAAGTGGGGGTAATTTTCTCAAATATCCTCTTTTTAAGTTTTTGTCACAAAAATAATTTTCAAAGAAAAAAACGATTAAAATAACTTTTTTTTGTTTTGAAAATTTTAATTTTAATTTTTTTATTTTTAAAAAATTTGGAACTCTAACCTCAAAACTCCACCATTTAACTCTAAACTTTAAATTTATAATAGTTAACCCTAATAGTATAACTGTATATTTACTTCTGTAATGAAATATTTTTGTTATTTTCTTTATTTAAATCTATTTTTGTGACAAAAACTTTTTCATGACTATTTTAGAGTATTTATCTTTAAGTGTGAACATTTGATATCCACTACTAATGCCTTGAGAATAAATGCTGTAACTATTATACCATCTGCAAGTATTCTTGTTGGCATTGCTGATTCAGAAAATATTTTCTCAACTCCGACCCGACAATCAGCGTTGTTAGCAAACTCTTTTGGAGTTTTGCAAAATAGGAATAATTAGTTCAGGTTTTGGGATATATGATTTATCAGGTTATGAAACACATTGACATTGTTAATATAGAGGTCTCGAGGAGGTAGGCCAAACTCAATAATGCAAGAAAGTTAATGGACAACAATGGGTGGTGGCCGGAGCCGTGGAATTCCTAGTCAACTAGAGACTTATAGTGAGCTAATTATTTATCGAGCTACTATTTTTCTCTCTTAGTTTTTACGGCTTAGTTGGAAATTTAAGTGCACTAAGTACACTTTCAGTTCAGCCTACTTTCTTGACTAAATGATTCTTGTTAATTAGAGATTGAACAAAATATCCGTAATTTTGATTCAATTCATTATCCGTTTTGATTTGAACCGAAAATATAAATACTTGTAATTCTACATTACAAATCAAATTAAATTTTTTTAGCAAAAACTCAAATATACAATTTAGTTATAATTTTTTGTTATTGTATATAAGTTAGTTGTAGCTGTAAATTTATTGTTCTAGATACTTTTACATAGATTTTTATTGTGATTAAATTGGCTGTAGGCTTGTAGCTATAAGTTTTTGGCTGTAAATATTTTAAAATAAATTCTGTGAACTATTTGATGTATATACAAATTATAAAGTTTACTATTATTTAATGTAATATGTAAATAACATTTATAATATGATATATATAAATAAATTTTAAAATTTAAATAAATATTGTAAATACTCAGTTAGTTATATATAAGTTCTTCATAATTTGCTCATTGAAATAACAAATCTACCATATCTATAAGGAATGCATATTGTTTACAAATGATCTTTGTTTTATGTTTGATTTAACATTTTATTGTTATTTTATCAATTTATATGTGTTGGATTAATTTACATTCAATTTAAGTATTTTTATGTTTTGCTTAGTTTTTTTTTTTTTACTTCGGATATATTTGAATCGAACCGATATAACTCAAAATAAACGATCTATGATTACTTTATGAGTTTTAAGACGTAATGCAAATTTGAACCTAACCCAAAATATTATTGTCTGAATTCAACCGATACTAATATAATATATTAGAATGGAATCTAGAGTATAAATCTGAAAATCCGAGATACCCGAATACCTATACCTACATAAAACTGTGGCTGGTTGGAGCTTTCAACGGACTAAAACAAAGAAAAGAGGAGAAAAGAAAATGTAGGGAGATCGTTGTACCTCTCATCTCACTACTAGAACATGTAAAATATCATTCAACCATTGTTGTCGAAATAGAACTAGTAATCAAGAAAAAAAAATGAAATTTCAGATTGTAGCATGATTAGTAAAAGCTTATATTCTTGAAAGTTCTCTTTTTTTTTTTACAACATTTCTTGAAAGTTCTCATCAATTTTGATTTCACTTATACGGTTAGAGAAATGTTAAAACTTTCTTATCCCTATGTAAGTCTATAAGAAAAGAAAAATACTTGCTTATCCAAGGATGCAACTAATTCCTCTTAGTTCCATTTGATTGGTTGAGGAGATTTCTCCCTCGACTATAGTATTACAAGGACACGTGGGATAGGAATGGACCCACACTATCCTGTTCCGACCAATGTTAAAGAAGATAAAAATCCTGTTAGATACGCTACCAAGATAAACCGATAAGCCTTAATCTCCCATCAAACGCATCTCATCCGTGTAATCAACCACGTCATCTGAACCAACGGTGAAAACTCAGCCATTAAACCACAGCCACAAGATCCCACATCACCAAATGTCTATTTCTTCACAATCATCTCCACACACATCTTTCAATCTCTCGACTCCAATCCCTTCGAGTTCACCGGTCGTGTTTAGTCTGCAGGGGAAAATGGCGACTGTCACTACTCAAGCCTCGGCCTCGATTTTCAGACCATGCACTTCGAAGCCAAGATTCCTCACCGGTTCTTCCGGTAGGTTGAACCGAGAGTTGTCGTTTAAGTCAATCGGCTCATCCTCAAAGACGGCGTCGTTCAAGGTTGAAGCTAAGAAAGGCGAATGGTTGCCCGGTTTGGCGTCTCCTGGTTATCTCAACGGCAGGTAATTTTACAAAATATACATTCAGCTTTTTTGTTAGTTTAACGCTGTCCGTAACCGGTTTAGTTAAACATGTGGTTTGGTTAGATTAGATCGGATCTGCCCAGTGCCGGTTTAGGTACTTATACATGTATTTTTTGCAGTCTTGCGGGTGACAATGGGTTTGACCCATTGGGACTAGCAGAGGATCCAGAGAACTTGAAGTGGTTCATCCAGGCAGAGCTTGTCAACGGACGGTGGGCCATGCTCGGCGTCGCAGGGATGCTTTTGCCTGAAGTTTTCACCAAGATCGGTGAGACATCATTATAACATGAGCTAATGAAACATTTTTTCAAGAACTTAACACATGGTTTTGTCAAAAAATATTTGTAGGAATCATCAACGTTCCTGAGTGGTATGATGCTGGGAAAGAGCAGTATTTTGCATCATCATCGACATTGTTCGTGATTGAATTCATATTGTTTCATTACGTTGAGATCAGACGGTGGCAAGACATTAAGAACCCAGGAAGTGTGAACCAAGACCCTATCTTCAAGCAATACAGCTTGCCTCCAAATGAAGTTGGTTACCCTGGAGGAATCTTTAACCCGCTTAACTTTGCTCCTACCCTCGAGGCCAAGGAGAAAGAGCTTGCAAACGGTAAGCTTAGGAAGTGATGATCCGTTCTCTGTTGTTGTTACACAATAAACACAGTTAAAGACTAAAGACTCTTTTTGTTGTTGTTGTTGTGGTTGCAGGGAGGTTGGCGATGTTGGCATTCTTAGGGTTCGTGATTCAACACAATGTGACCGGAAAGGGACCATTTGAGAACCTCTTGCAGCACTTGTCTGACCCATGGCACAACACTATTGTCCAGACCTTCAGCTGAAGATTTAAGACGGACTTATGAAACTCATATCTCTCTATCTTCTGCTACCTTCATATCTTTGTGTGTGTTGCATCTTAGAGTTCTTGGTTTTTGAGCTTGAAACAGTATGTTATTATTGCAGCTCCTTGAACTAATTTAAAAATCTTCTGTGTACAAAGAAACTACCAAGTTCATCAAGATTGTGCTACTCTTTAATATCTATATCTCTATTCATGTGGTACAATGATTTAAGCACATCATAACTTAGAATCCCCAATCTCCATAAACATTTGCAACAAGAAACCAAAATGTTTTTAATGTAAGACAATGGCTACCACCAAATCATTTGCTACATTATCTTGAGAGACAAGTTGTACACGCGTAGAATCAATTTTGACTGAAGAAAGAAAAGTATAATATACATCATCAGTGTTGTTAAGGATAGAAGCAGACGCTATTAGCTCTATTTTGTTACTGTCCTCTGGACCGTTGAAACACCGTCCACGAATTTTGTCCGGAAGAGTACATTGGCGTTGTTGAACATTCCTTCTTTCAGTGAAACCACTATGAACTGTTAAGAGAAATCATATAAATGGAAACTTGAGTTAACACATAAAGCTTTAAGATTTTCAGAATCATGGGAATAGCTAATGACTACACGATGAGAGAAACACAGATAGTACGGTAACCTGTGAATGCGGAAAATGAGATTTGATCATTCTTCCTATGTTCTGCGTGTGGCTAAGATCGAGAGCTGCATCAACCTAATAATATCAATGTAACGAATTATTTTTATGTTCTTTAAAAATGTCATCAAACTTGAAACTATCTGTGATCGTGAACAATTCAAGATCACTGAAAGTGAGAACAATCCATAGTCAATTGATTAATGAGAAAATGGAAAATCTAGGTTTACCTCGTCTAAGATATAAAGAGGAGCTGGCTTGAAGAGAAGCAATGCAAGGATTAAAGAAAGTGCAAGAAGAGATCTTTGCCCTCCACTTAGTTCAGATAGAGACTGTTTCCAGACACTTCCAAAAGCAACACGGACCTCAAGACCATCGAGGAAACTACCTCCTTCTGGAGGTTCTAGTTTTGCCATGGTGCCAGGTAGTAGAGTTGAAAAGATGGAACCAAAATCCCTGTAGATTATTGTAAACTTATTTCAAGTAGTAAAATGAAGTGAATCCCTTGGTTAAAGGGTAAGATAATAAGCGACTCACTGATTAACTTTAACCCATGTAACTTTAAGTGTTTCCTTTTTCTTCTCATCAAGCTCCTCAATCACTTTCTTGATTTTGGATTTGTCAGTCTATGAAAAATGAAAGAAACACAGGTTTAAACTCAAGTACAGCTGTTAAAACATGTTGCTCAGACCCTCCAAAACTAACCTCGATTATATTTTTCTTGGACATAAGAGCATTGTATTCATCTTCTGCTTTCTCAAACATAGCCATGACCTTCTTGTTCACTCTTTTCTCGAGACTTTATAAGAGAAATAAACAGCCAGGGAAAAATGGAGAAGCAAATATTTCTCGCTTAGTTAAAGAGAAGAAACAAGAAAGAAAGAATATGTCTGAGAATCCTGGGAAACATACCTTGATTGATCTGTCTGGAGCCTTTCAAGTTCTTCTCTTGCTTTATAAGGATCACGGGATTCAAAATCATAGTCCGTCCCTCCTTTTCCGAAAAGCGTTTTCTCGGTTATTATCCATGAATGCTTCTCAATAAGTTTGTCTACCTTCACAGAACAATCTTTCTGTTCCATCTCCATCCTCGTTACCTAATCAGAGTAAAACAACGTTCTCCATGATCTTTTCCTTAATATGTAGAAAATTTAGCATATATATATGACATTTCTAACAACTAGTGGAGTATACAACATCTCCAGGAAGTCATATTACTTCTATCCACTCCAACTTTAACATCCCACAATTTAAAGCAATTAAATATACCCAAGAAATCTATCAGTAGATTAGGAGATCGCCGCAAGAGTAATGCATCTCCAGCCAAAAAAAAACATTGAAGAAAGAATACCTCATTTTGCAACTTCTTCTTCTCAAGCTTCATGTCGCTAACCTTCTGCAGACATTTTTCCTGCTCTGCAACAAAACCACTTATCTGTGTATCACATTCCTTCATCTTTTCGTGTATTAACTTGAGCTCGGCGAGAGACTGATCATGATCCTTCTGTATAGCTTCCACCTGCAGGGTAGTCACATCCAGAAGTTATGTATATATTATATAATCTTAAAAGACACCAAGAAAAATAACTGCAGTACCTTGGCTCGTTGCTTGTCTACATCAGAAGCCAGATTGCTAATTTGCGTCCTCAATGAAGCTAGCTGGCTCTCTAAAGATGACTGTTCTTGCACTACTGCTTCTTGCTCCATCACAAGCCTCTCTCTTTCGTTTTCATGACCCTATTGAGTAGAGGAAAAGCATTTAGAAATGTCAAAAGGCTAAAAGCTGGACAAACCAGGATAAGGAAAAGGCAAGAAGTTTAATTGCAGAGTCCAAGTCTTTGACTGAAAGATCTGGAGTACCTTTAGATCTTTTGACGATGCCTGAATACGAGCTTTGATACTTTTAATATTCTTTTCCAAGTCTTTGAGTCTTCCCTCTCTGTTCTTATCATGATCTTTGATGGATTTCTCTAGCGTGGAGACAGTATCAGCACAACACTTGTAACGACCTTCCTTCTCTTTGATCTGGGATCTCATTTCTTCAAACTCTTCTTCAAGTTTCTTCACCGCTTCACCAAGCTACATATATAGACGATTGGTAGAAGGGAGCGAGAGTATTTAATGTGCTTTCAGAAGATGCAAAATGGAGATACAAACCTTGTGGTGCTCGTTCTGTTCAGCCCTTTTTAGAAATAAGGACAAGTCATACATTTTCAGCTCCAATTGTGCTTTCATGTCTGTGAACTTCTTTTGAAGAGGCTTAAGCTCCTTGATCTGCATTGTTAAAATGAACCAGCAGGGTTTTACACAACCAAGGAGCCCAAAGAAGAGCCGCAATAACATTCTATGTGTGCCTTGACAAACATATGTGAGGTACGAAAAAATCCTACAAAACCAAACATGAAATATATAGAAAATTCGCTGCAATGACGTTAGCTAAACGTTTGCTTCCTTTGAGCCGAAACAACTAAACTGGTTGAATATCTGAGATGACGAGGCATCTAAAAATAGTTCAAAGTGTCAGTTTCAGCAACTCAGATTATATTTCTTTTGAACAATCAATGAACAAACATGAGACCTGAGTACCCAGCGATCCAGATCTAATTCTAACCTGTCGAAGATGTATAAGCTTTATGCTTCAAGCGGTTAAACCGAAATTCTATGATGTCTAACTCAGCTGTCAAACCCCAATTCGTCGTAATAGCTAATGAAAAAAAATGAAGGAAAATTACCTTTGCTTCAATTTCATACAACCTTTTCTGGTGTACTTGAAGTTTTGTTTCAGCCTCTACCAGATCATGAAGTTGCCTTAGCAGCTCACCTCCACCCCTAAGACAGAAAATTACGAAATACACAATGCTTTTGGTCAGTTTGTAGGACTGCTGAATCATATCTGTATGAAATCAAGTACATGAACGCCATAAAGATCTAGAGGTATAATCGTAAGAATGACATACTTGCGGCTTCCACCAGTAAGAAGGCCACTTGGCTGAAATATATCACCTTCAAGTGTCACTGTTGGAGTCCGAATGTCCCTGTTAAAAGCAACCTGCCGAACAATAATTTGAGCAAAAATTCAAAGGATGAAACATCTGAATAAAAAAGAGAGAGGTCTGCCATCGAAATATAGGTATCTAATAGAAGTAAAGATAATAAGGAAAACATATTGGGACAGAAAAATGAACATATAACCCAACAAAGCGATCAAGTTTTGAGAAATTAAAAAACAATCATATGAGAACTCTCCCTCTGATAGACTCCATGGTCAGAGAGGCTAGACAGTTACATAATATTTTACCCATTAATAGGAATTAAGCCATTGGTTAATCTAAAAAGGGAAAGCATCGTTTGGAATTTTGACATATATTGTATTTTTCACTCTGATAATTAAAGAGAAGGTCTATTGAAGAGACTATATAACAAAGGCGCAGCTGAAAATACATGTCAAGTAAGAACACACATACTCTAATGTCTCTACAATATCCTCCACGAACACAGAGTTAGAATACACATACTCTGTTGTCTAGGAAATACTTACTTCCTTTGCCACATCAGTAGTTTTGCAAACAAAAGTGGATCCAAACACAAATTCCATGGCATTCTGCAAAGAATTAGAGAATGTCGAAAATTAATGGTCATGGACTAGTTGTTTCCGTCTGTCCGTAACAACATGTTCTAAAATTAAAAATCAGTACATAAACAGCTCATGGATATGACGATCATTTTCTGCATTGCATAATATATTAGTTATAACTTATAAGAAATTTAATAAGCTAGTGGATGATGCAAATGTAACAGATTCTTGGTATTTTGAGAAGGCAACCAACGCACCTTTATTTCTGCGCTATAACCAACTAAAGAAAGTGCCAGTTCCGCGTTACCCTTCCCCACCTGAAAATTAATAGAAAATCAGCAAAGAACAAAGAGTTGAATTTGACAGTAAAATAAAAAGATCTACATACCAATTTGACAGCGGCTTGCTGCACTCTAGGTGGAACTAAGTGAGACTGAATTTTGTTAAGAGGTATAATTGTAACCCTTCTCCGTAGATCACCCTTTTGTAGGAGCTGTTTTCCAGTATCTTCTGTGTCTACAACAACATTAAATAACTTTCCACCAGCAGTAACCTGAAAAATAGTCACCTTAGAGAACTCAAATGAGTTAACAACCTACAATGATGAAGATAATACCCACTTACCTCCAGAGCTGTCATTGAGGACCTATCATTTACTTTTATCAGTTTTGCAACCACACCTTTCACCTTTGATCGATCAAAGTTCTTCACAGGATCACGATATGTAAACTGAACATTAGCTAATTGAGCAGAAAGATCGCGTACAATGTCTTTCAGCCTTTGCCCAATTTCAAGTTCCGTTCCTCGATCCTAAGAGAAACTTTGAGACAGATTTTCATGTAAAAGAAGGAAAAAAAATCAAACAAAAAGCGCGCTAACCTTCTCCAATGCTTCCATCTGACCCTCTTTATAAGGAACAGTTTCAAGTGCTCTTTTCACACTTTCAACATCATTTTTCCTAGCATCAAGTTCATTTTCCACTGCAACAGCTTCTTCTTGTTTTGACATTAACTGGGACTTTTTCTCTTTTAGCTCCTTTTCACAGTGACTAATTTTGGTATTCAGCTGCTTCAACTCCGTTTCAGCTGTTCCAACAGAAATTTTTGCATCACGTAGTTGATCTTCAAGACATTTTTCTTCATCTCCACTACTCTTACCAGCTAGAACACCCTGATTATCAAGATATCTAAATTCAATTAACATACAAGATAGACTAAAGCAATTTGGCAGTAAATAAGATTCTTCTTTAGGTGGTACTACCTGATGTTCTCTTTCACACTCTTCTAGTGTGGTGGAAAGTTCCTGAAATTTCCGTTTTAGGTCTGCTGCTCCTTCGTCGGACTTTTTCAGAGCAGAAGCTCTCTCTTCTACAGATTTCTTCAAATCTTCTATATTATGAACAATCTGGAAACGCCAAAAAAGTGGTCAGAAACCGCTAAGGAATCTGTCACCGTTCCAACACAAGGTAAGACCTGTCAGCTAACCTTTTCAGCATTCTTTTCTTCGCCCTGAAGAGTGTCCTCCATATTATTAACCTTTGATAATTCACGTGTCAATTCATTAGACAACGAATCCACTTTGTCAGACAAAGTCTTTACTTCTCCACCCATGCGGGCTTCCCTTTCCTGAGTCAAAGCTTTTACTTGTTTCTCCAGTTCCGATATCTCTCCCTCTGTCTTCTCTGTCTCTTGGTCAATACTCGTCATTTTCGTCTTCATTTGCTCAACCCCATGAAGAGAGTTGTCTCTAACTTTCTCTGCTTGAACATATTCAAAAGCAACACAGAACCTCTTGCTCCGATCTAGCTCTGCGTTACCATTAGCCCACTGCATATACTGCGCCTTTTCTCTCCTCAGCTTCTCCAAAGCAGGCGATATCTCTTGATCAAGAAGCTTATTTATCTCATCGACCTTAGTTTGCTTTTTCTCCAGCGTTTTCAAAGCAGCCTCTTTTTTGTTCTCATACATTCTCGTACCAGCTGCTTCTTCAAGCATAGATAAAATCTCCGGAGGCTTCATATTCAAAACCTTTGTAATCCGCCCTTGCATAATCAGAAAATGGGGATTATTGACATTAAGTTGAACCGAGTGGAAAAGGTTCTGAACTTGACTTGGTTGAGCAACCTTCCCATTGATCAAATACTTGTTCCTTCCACCAACAACAATCTTCAAACCCACAAAGAAGTAAAAAACAATCAAGCTGAGACATTTTCCACCTAATCTAACCTAAAAAAAAAATTCTAAAAGTGACATACTTGTCGAGTGACGGTGATCTCAGAGTGTTGTTCATAGCCGAGAGGACTTCTATTCACCTCGGAGTTATCAAAAGTAACAGACACAGTGGCCTTGGTGATCCCAGCTTGTCCTTGCTTGTAGACGAGCTCTTGTAGATTAGCAGCTCGAACTTGCTGGAGATTAGTGATACCAAGCACGAAGCAGATGGAATCGAGGATGTTGGATTTTCCGGACCCGTTCAGACCCGTGATGGCGTTGAAATGCGGGTCGAAACCCGGAACCACCGTCCTCGTCGCGTATGATTTGAAACCTTCCAACCATATCTCCTTTATGTGCATCTTCTTGGGTCAGTCCCCTCCAAAATTAACCCTAGAAAAAAAAGCGAGACGAGAGAAGTTATTCCCATGAAGAGGAAAACAAAGCTTAATTGAAATCGCAGGTACAGAATCTAACCGTTGCGGGAGAAGCAGAGATACGAATCTTAGACTACTTTTTTCTCTCTGTGAGAATTATTCCGAGTGAAATTGATTTTTTTTGTTTTTTCTTCTTCCAAATTTGGGAGTTTCGATTTAGGTTTGAGCAAAAGCGCGGGAGAAATGGAATTTAGTATCCCTACCCTAACCTTCTACACCATCTAGAGGGACTATTATTTCTCTGTAGACACGGATATCTTACGTGGCGGGTTTGAAAACTCGAACTGAAATCGACGGTTCTAATCGGGTTTGCCGTTCAAGTTCTGCCCCACCACAAATCGAATCATTTTCTTGATCCAAAATTCTGACATGTATACAAGCAAATATCTTATATTTGTAGCCCCGCTAAAACCAATTATTTTAATTGTATATTAATTATTTTAGATTTATAATATTAAACTAATATTATATATAATTGATATTATAATTATTTATTTTTACAAAAATAATATTTTTTAAAAATGCGGATTTGACGGATATTTGAAACTCAAATTTTGATTTAGTTTTTTTTTTTTAATACAGTATAAAGATAAGATATAACTTGTAGTTTTCTGATATTTGAATATGTTGTCAAATATTTTGGATATTTTTAAAATCCTTAAATCGAACATATCTGTGAAATTCTGAGACTAGAGACTAGGCATGGATGTTTGTGTCTTGTTTAGATTCAGTTTAATTGATTTAGATTTTCATATTTTTAATAATATGTTTATAAGTCTAATTTTTTAATCATAATTAATTTAAATCGGATTATAACTAATATTTAAAACCGCCCAAGAATCTAAAACAAAATTAAAAATATTGACCAAAAATATTTTAAATATATGTTATTCAAAACTTTAATTAAAATTTAGTTAAACTATTTAAACTAAATAAGAAATATTCAAAATAATAAATAAAAATTACAAAATATTAGATACTTTAAAAATATCTAAATAATTTCAACATATAAAAATTGATATATTTAACTAATTATGATATTTTCAGCATAGTTTGGATTTTGGTTCGGTTCTGATTGTACCCAAACCCAAAAACGAATAGCTTTTAAATCATGTTTGGATATTTTTTATAACAGTTTTTTGGTTCAGATTAAGGTCTAGATTTTGGCTTAGGGTAAAAACGTCTAGGCCTACTTGAATCGATCCAAGCCTACTTGAGTCGGTCCAAAACCAGTAAGAATTGAATTAGGAGTGTAGAATCCGGTAAAACCAAATCAACTAAAACCAAACCGAAATAGAAAAAGTGATTTAGATTTAGTAATACCGAATAAACGTATAGATGTTATTTTTAAGAAATTGCAGTATATGAATATAGTTTGGCATATAAACTGGTTAAACAAAATAAATTGATTAATTAGAATATAGCAGTATAGCTATATGTAACTTATATATAATTAAAAATATATACATAATTTTTTTTTTTTGATATGATCTTCATATTTAAAACGTCAATTTTTGTAATTTGTAATTTTTTGTTTCATATTAAAAGTTATTTTATTTTTCTAATTTCATCAAATAAAATAAAATATATTTTTGTTGATAACTATTTGTGCTTAAATTTAGTTTTTAATAATACTATGAGACTAGCAACTTTTCTTATTTTTATTTTATGAAATTATCATAAATATTAAATTTTACCATTATTTTAATAGTTAATTAGAGCAGAAAATATTCAACTTAAATGTTAGAGTACTAAATATATTTTTAACAACTTGAATTTATCAGTTAGATTATAAACATAAAGAAAAACAAATAATGCATAGGATAACAAGAAAACAACAACGGATAAAAATGTAAATTGTAATAATTCTTCTTAGGTTTTCTTCACTGCTAGTATCAACTTTATTAAATTTTTGTAAATTTTAAGAGATTCATTGTTTATAGATTTTANCTAATCCCCAAGGGGAGGTGCAGCCCACGGATAGACCCTCTCTCCGGGTATGCAAATGGGCCCTAAAGCATAGGCCCATATCCGTGTAAGGTGACCAGGATAATTGTGACTTAGTTTCGCGCAGCAGGTGGGTCGAACCTGAAACATGTTGGTGTCCCAGGCCCGCCTCCTTACCACTCGACCACAACCACCTGGTCCATCCAATCAAGATTTAAGTAAAAGATTTAAGTAAAGTAGATTTCCTATTTTTTAGGAAACCAGATTTTCAATTCTTTTACCATCTTATACACAAAAACTAGAATACACATTTTATTGGATTTTCTTGTACTACAATCGTTTTCATCTTTTGAAATATATTAATTATTTTATATATTTAAAAATATTTTATATATTAAAAAATCACATCTTTTTAACACAATTAAAAAATCACATCTACAATTAAAAAATTGCATGAACAAGATGGTTTACAAATAATATTCTATACAACTCTCTTTAGAGTTTCATCCATATTGTAATCTATATCTATTTATATAAAGTAGAGTTCCCTCTCTTCTGAGGGTGCCACGTCATCGCCACGTCAGAAAGTCGTGCATGTGGTGTCAACACGTGTCTCGCGTACCAGATTAAATTTTAGAAGTATAAATTTGTACCTCATGAACCTCAAACCAGGGTTGAAAAAGTAAAGTTACAACTACTTTTTCCATTGGATCACTTCAATTTCTATGTAAATACATTCGGACTACGAATATATATTTGATTTGTGTTTAATTTTTTTTTAAAATCAAAATTTTTTTTAAAAAAATTGGATAAATATTTGTATAATTCGAATCTAATTACATAAAGTAATGTTCTTTCACTCCTTAGCACACCACATAGGATGACACGTCATAAAATCGAGTTATGTGGACGTGAAACTTGTCTCATTTCACAAAATATATCACTTCACTTAAGTTAGTGTAAACATAGTGTTTTGATATTAGGGTTGAACCAGATTTATCGTCGTTCTTGATAGACTCATAACATGAGTTCCAACAGCGTTCTTTCATCTTCTTCTTAAAAATTCCAAGAGCTACTATGAGAACCGTCTCTTTATTCCGTTTAAACAAGCCTATAAACTTATTTTCTCAGTTTCAACCTTAACTTCAAAGTGATGGGATAGCACCCGGCGAATTCTTCATATAATTCTTCTTCCGGGTTCTGTGTTAACTGTTTTATTTAAGTTTTTGTGAGCAAACCGTAGAAATAACACAAGTTTACAAAATAATATTCCATAAAATAATCTTCGAGAAGTTTCTACAGAAAAACTTTCATAAAACGAACAAAATAATTTTGAAAGCATATGAAACCATCAGTGGAGAATGAAGTATACGAGACAAGAGAATGACCTCATCGCCATCCTCTCTCCTCTCTCCTTTCCTCATCACCCTCATCATCCTCTCTCACTCCTCACCGCCACCACTCATTCTCTTTCTCTTCATCGCCATGGTTTCATCGCATGTGTTACTCTCATGTCTCTTCATTGCCATGTCTCATCGCCCTCACACTCTACATCTCCCGGTAGTGCCCATACACTCCTCGCGGTTCCCATGGCCATTCTCTCACTCCACATCGCCATGCCACATCGTAGGGACCTGAACACTCTACTTCATCGCCCCTCGAGCTCTCTATTGGTCGTCACCGCCAAGACATCATTGCCTTAAGATCTCTCTCGGTATTCATCGCCACAGTTCATCACCCCAGGCTCCCTCACTCTTCCCTCATCGCCGCTCTTCATCGCGATCATGGCCTCATCGCTATTCTTCATTGCCATCATGGCTTCATTGCTACTATTCATCACCATCATGCCCCTCTTTTTCGTCATCGCCCATTTCTGTGTTCATCATGTTCTCGTGTGTCTTTTTTCCTACACGATCTTTGTTTTGTCACAATCAGAGTTGCAGTTGAAAATATACTTAAAACAAAGGACGCCTTGTTTTCCCGTAAAATTAACAAAACGTCAAGTAAAAAATGGTTAACTTGAACACCAAGATGTTTTCGACAAAAATGAATTTTATCATTTCATAGAACAATGGCACAAAAACCGCAACTTCATGCGAATTGATGTTTTCCTGAGAAATATCGTAAAAATGCATAAGTCACACAACAGTCCAAAACGACTTAAAACATGAAAAAAGCTCACTTAAGACACATGTCAAGAATCATCCCAATGCCAATGACGGTTTATCCTTATTTGGAGAGGATAATGGAAGAAAACAAGATAATGGAATATTTTCGGGAAGGATAAACTCGAATCCTGAAAATTAAGGCAAGATGGAAGGAAAATGGAAGATACGAATCTGCCGCAAAGAGGAAACTCAGTCAAACTTGGAGGAGTATATAAACAAAGGCAAGCTAGAGAAGAAAAAGAAGTTTCCGCTATAGATACTCTCTGCACTTAGAAACCTTAGGCTTGATTTTCGACATGCTTTATTTTATATTGCTTGCACCCGATCACTAGACGAATGTCGCGAAAGCATCTATCTCTTGTTCAACTCTTTGTAAATTGAACTATGTTCGGCTTGATCCTCAAAAGGGGCACGTAGGTAACCTTTCATAAGGTTCAGTCCAAATTAATAAAAAATGTCATCATATCTCTTTTTCCTTGATTTTGTGTTTGTGTGGTTCCACAGAGAATCCGTTCCTTGAAATAAAACTACAAATTTGACTGTACAAATTTTGGTTCCCACATATATATGAGTCGGGATGTGAGGAGCAAGGGAGAGTGCAAGAGATATTCAATGAAGTATGAGTTTGAGATGATTGGCTGATGAAAGGATACTGTCGGTTGTATATATAGAAGCTATTCACAAGAAGGGACTGAAGAAGCAGCAAACTGTATCGGAATTGAGGCTGCCTAGAGGAGTTCCATAAACTCTAGCAGAGGTTTCAGGATGAGATTTTGAGGAAACTCCGGCGACTCATGAAGCTTTTCAAAGGGAGGTGATGCTGCATATCTATCCTGGTGCGAAGGTGGTGGTCTTCCAAGCACCGGGGAAGTTAAGAGTTTGTTGGCACAAATTTCAAGAAGGGTTTCAATTTTAAACCCAAAGTAGAAAAGAAAACTAGGTAGATGAGGTGGGTCAGGTAGGAATAAAATTAAATTTCCCACAAAAAAGGAACAAACCGGGTAGGTGAGGTGAAAACAGGGGGCAAGCACGAAGATTGGCAAGTCTATCTTGGGATGCTGACCAGAGAGAAAACTCTTTTGTTAATAATAGTTTAAAGAAAGTTTTAAGAAGTATGATTTATTAATATCTAGAAACATAATTTATTGATATTAAAGAACTTTCGATATTTCTAAAAGATACATCTTTGACCCGATACTTTTTGGTAACTAGTAAAAGTTATTAGCCAAAAATCATATCCGTATATATATTAATGAAGGTTGAATATTTTTCACCTAGAAATATTTTATAATGTAAGATTTACATGTTAAGAAAACACACTCGTTCAAACCAAAATAAATAAAGATCAAAGTTCTTACCAAGTGTTTGTAAAATAACAAATGGCGAGTGACCAAATCATGCATGTGCAACCTGAATCTTTAGGTATAAGAGAAAATTTTGGATTTGAGTTTGGTTTTAGATTGATGAAAACATGTATCCCTAATAAAGTTTCTTTGTTTTTAGCTATTGATGGAACCAATAATTACTTGAACGGTCAATTATGGAAGTTATGTGCTGGATCTCTGTTTATTCTTCCAGAAATTGGAGAGAAAGTATATTACTTTCCTCAAGGGCATATAGAACAGGCAATTTAAAAAAAAAACTTTTTAAAACTTTTATATTATTTTATTTATATTTTGATTTGTAAGAACTCAACAAATTTGATGGTATTAACAGCTAGTTACCTCTTTTAACGACGACCTTTGTCAACTAAAACCAATTTTTGACATTCCTTCAAAAATTTGCTGTAATGTTTTTAGTATCAACCTTAAGGTATGTCTTTTTGATTATATATGTTTGTTGTTTATAAAATACACTTGATCTAAAATGATTCATACCGTAACTGATATTGTTTTTGGGTACTTAATGTATGTTCTTAGGTAGAGACCAATACTGATGAAATTTATGCAGAAGTTTCTTTGTTGCCCGATATATCTGTGAGTAGCAAAATAAGATTTTAATTTTTTTAACATAATCTCTTCTTATAATCTCGTTTAAATAATATAATTAATTTTATATTGTTAGGAAGTTGAAATCCCTTTTCCTGAAAACGAAAACAACATACAAAACATTAACTATTTCACCAAGGTGTTAAGTGCTTCTGATACCCGCAAAATAGGTGGTTTTGTTTTGCTTAAAAGACATGCCATTGAATGTCTTCCCCTGCTGGTATTAACCTTTGCTTACATTATTGGAAATTGTAAATAATTATATAACATTTATATTGAATGTGTTTAGGATATGTCTCAGCCAACTCCAAGTCAAGAGATAATTGCTAAAGATATTCATGGTCATGAATGGAATTTTAAACACACGTTTAAAGGTTCACTAATTTTATTTCATATAATATTTTGTGGATATTTATTACTGATTGATATTTTTCTTACAAACAATCAACAAGGTACACCAAAAAGACATCTTTTCACATCTGGTTGGAATGAGTTTGCAAAAGAAAAGAAATTGGTTGCTGGAGACTCTTTTGTATTCCTTCGGTAAAATATACCTATTTTCCATTTAAATCCCTTTTGTTTCTTGAATTTTTTATTTTACTATTTTTTATTCTAGAGGAGAGAATGGAGAATCGAGAGTTGGAGTCAGAAAAGCAGCTCATAAGAAATGCAACATACCATCATCTGTAATTTCAAAACAGAGTATGCACCATGGTGTAGTTGTTACTGCACTGGATGCTATTAAAAGAAAAGGCATGTTCGTTGTGTTCTATAAGCCAAGGTAAATAAAACCTTTTTGTTACTCTAGTTAAACATTATGAAAATAGTTTATTGAACAATTACATTTTATTTACTTTTGATGTGATGATATCAGGTCGAGCCAATTTGTTGTCAACTTCAATAAATTTATAGATGGAGTGAATAAGAATTTTAGCATAGGCTCCAGATTTTCAATGAAATTTGAAGGAAAGGATTTTAATGAAATAAGGTAAATCTTGAACATTTATTTTAATTTTTTTCAAAATATGATTACTTACACAAATGTGTTTACAACAATAGATACTATGGAACAATAGTAGGAGTGAGAGATTTCTCCACTCATTGGAAGGATTCAGAATGGCGAAGTCTAGAAGTAAGATTAGTATTAGCTCCACTTAATTTTATTATTTAGAATATATTTTTATAAGAGTAATATATAATATCCAATAACTTTATTTTATAGGTGCAATGGGATGGAGATGCAACAATTCCAAGACCTGATAAGGTATCTCCATGGGAGATTGAGCCGTTAACACATTCATCAAATATTCTCAAGTCAGATTTCCTAAAACATAAACGTCAAAGTGAAGTACATGAGTTTGGTAAGTAAACACTGCTCAATAAATTAAAACTTCTTTGTGAATTAGTTATCATTCTATTTATGTTTACAGGTTCAAGTATGTGGCCTCCTACAATGACCCAAGGCCAAGAAGTTGGACAGTCAAGCATACAATCTTCCATGAGATACTCATTCCCTACCATGTACAAACCAAACTACAATGAGCAAATAAGTCAAGCAATGAAAGAAACGTCAACCACAACCGCAGCTACTAGCTACAGACTGTTTGGAGTTGATCTAACGGTTCCCGTTAAAATAAAGAGTCCCATGGAACAAATTGAATCGTATAAGAAATCTAAGATTTCTAAAATCTTTGAAGAAGAAAAGGTTGACCACATCCAAACTAGAAGTCGTACTAAGGTATGAAAAAGATCACATCTACTTATTTCTTACTTATTAGTCAAGTTTAAAACTATTATTATGTACAATTAAAATATTAGAAAACATAGGTTTTAGTAAAAAATTATGTTGCTTATAAGGTAAATTTAATATATATATATATATATATATATATAGCTTGCATCCATAATTTTATTCTAATGTTAAGATTTTAGTTAAATCTGCTTAGTTTTTAATAGATTAAGATAACTATAAAGTTCATATTCTCTTGATATGGTTATTGATCAGGTCCATATGGAAGGTGCCATAGAAAGATATATGGATTTAACTATTTTTGATGGATACAATAAGTTGATCGATGAACTAGAAAGACTCTTTGATATCAAAGGCGAGTTGTATATGCACAATCAACGGAGAATATTTTTCATAGATAATGATGGAGATATGATGACTCTTGAAAACGATCCATGGCCGTAAGTTTTTGCTTTCTTTTTTCTTAATTCTTGGCAAAATTTAGTGAGTATTTTTATTTGTGTGTAGAAAAATTTGCAATATGGCGAAGGAAATATTCATATCTTCAAAAAAGGATGCCAACACAGCGATAGCAAATAACAGACTCTCTGAAGGTGATCCAACATTAACAACAACAATTTTACCACCAGAGATTAACAACAGTTAAAGAGGGTTTTGGTTTTAAAAAGTAAATGTTGCTTTTTATAATATGCTACATTAAAGAAAAGAGTTCGAAAATTGTATGACTTAAAAATATATGATGGAGTGTTTTGGTATTTGATGATTGGTGTTTTGTCTAGCGGTTGAATTTTTAAATGAAACAAATATCTTTTTTTAAAAAAAATCTTTTGTTGACTTGTTTAATATTGTGAGTATATGTATTTTTTTGTATTTTATATATTATGGAATGTTTTGGCATTTGGTAAAATATTTTTAAAAAAAATTATAGAAGCAAGCATAAGGGAATACATTATGTAATGTTTTGGTATTTGATGGTCTTAGTGATGTAATTATCAGTTATATTTTTTGTTTTAGATCTAAATATTATTTTGTTTGTTAAATATTTTCTTTTTTGGTTCTTGTTTCTTTTTCTTAAAATACTATTTTTATTTATTTTTAATTAAAAACCAATATCTAAATAAACTATTGTGAAAATGAAAAAAAAAAGCTAATAGTTTTAGATATGGAGTCTATTGTAGAAGTTGTTAAGCCAACTGCCAGTCCTGGCGGCAGTTGAACGGTTGTAGTATCCGATGTGCTGTTAAATTTTCACATAGCTTCAAGATTAGAAAGCTCAAACTCATTTCCTAACTCCATCACTCCTCCACTACCACAGTTTCATCACATAAACCAGCTCGCCTTAATAGCTGTACTGCCGCAAATTTCAATAGCGACTACGATGGCAATGATGGAAGTTATCTCCAGCGGACTACCAGCCCTTGTTAGACACGTCCACTCTCAGTTTTCTTCGTGGACTGTCAAGCATGTTTCTTTCGAAGCGAGACTAAAACTGTTAAACTATGTCATCTACGCTACGGTTATGTTTTGGCAGTTTATTTCTTGTTGTCAAACCAGTGTCTTAAGAAATTAGCATATGTGAAGTATTTTTCTTTGGAAAGTTGCTCGGGGCAAAAATTAGTTGGGAATCAGTTTGTACCTCTAAAAAGTGGACTAGGTTTGACGAGGATTATGGATTCGAATAGAGTCCTTGGGCTAAATATAATTGGTTAATTTTTGTGGCCTTGGGTTCTCTTTGGTTCTTGTCATTTCTTATCAGTGTTTCAGAACCTGTACTCATCTATAGAAGGCAGTTAGATTTGGAAGTCTTTGCAAGCTCTGTACTTTAGTTAAACGGTTTGTACTTGAGGTTGATGACTTATATGAGAAAAATTAGAAATGCTACTCTCAAAAGTACTTTCACAGCTTCAGAGACTTGGAGTCAACTTCAGATTCAGCTTCCTGTTTTTCAATGGCATCAGTCAGTGTGGTTCAAAGGCGCAATCCCAATCATGTATAGGGTAAGGAGTTGGGATCTCAATGTTCCTTCGATTATCTTCTCTGCGCAAGCCACCAAGAGAACAGACAACACATCTTTTTTATTGTTCTTATTTCTTTGAGGTTTGGTCTTTCTTCTCGTCCAAACTCCATCAGTGGTGTTCTCCAAGCCGGTAAGGTGCATCTACATGTCCAGATTGCGCTTCAGGGAGAGAGGAACAGATTGAGCAGGAGTGCAGTCTAGGCAAACAAAAATTATTCGGATAAATGTTTTTCGGAAATTTTTTTCTGAGAAACAACACAGTTTTACAAAACAACCTTCCATAAAATAATCTTCGAGAAGTTTCTACGGAAAAACTTTCATAAAACTAACAAAACAATTCTGAAAGCATATGAAACCATCAGTGGAGAATGAAGTATACGAGACAAGAGAATGACCTCATCACCATCCTCTCTCCTCTCTCCTTTCCTCATCGCCCTCATCATCCTCTCTCACTCCTCATCGCCACCACTCATTCTCTTTCTCTTCATCGCCATGGTTTCATCGCCCGTGTTACTCTCCTGTCTCTTCATTGCCATATCTCATCGCCCTCACACTCTAAATCTCCCAGTAGTGCCCATGCACTCATCACAGTGCCCATGGCCACTCTCTCACTCCACATCGCCATGCCAAATCGCAGGGACCTGAACACTCTACTTCATCTCCCCTCGAGCTCTCTCGGTATTCATCACCACAGTTCATCACCCCAGGCTCCCTCACTCTTCATCTCTGTCATGGCCTCATCTCCATTCTTCATTGCCATCATGGCTTCATTGCTACTATTCATCACCATCATGCCCATTTCTCTTCGTCATTGCCCATTTCTATGTTTATCATGTTCTCGTGTGTCTTTTTTCCTACACGATCTTTGTTTTGTCGCAATCAGAGTTGCTGTTGAAACTTTACTTAAAACAAGGAACGCCTTGTTTTCTAGTAAAATTAACAAAACGTCAAGTAAAAAATGGTTAACTTGAACACAAGGATGTTTTTGACAAAAAATGAATTTTATCATTTCATAGAACAATAGCATAAAAACCGCAACTTCATGCAAATTGATGATTTTTCTAAGAAATATCGTAAAACGCATAAGTCATACAACGGTCCAAAACGACTTAAAACATGAAAAGCTCACTTAAGACACAGGTCAAGAATCATCCCAATGCCAATGACGGTTTATCCTTATTTGGAGAGGATAATGAAAGAAAACAAGATAATGGAATATTTCTGGGAAGGATAAACTCGAATCCTGAAAATTAAGGCAAGATGGAAGGAAAATAGAAGATATGAATCTTCCGGAAAGAGGAAATTCAGTCGAACTTGGAGGAGTATATAAACAAAGGCAAGCGAGAGAAGAAAAAGAAGTTTTTCGCTACAAAAACCCTCTGCACTTAAAAACCTTAGGCTTGATTTTTGATATGCTTTGTTTTATATTGCTTGCACCCGATCACTAGTTAAACGTCGCGAAAGCATCAGTCTCTTGTTCAACTCTTTGTAAATTGAACTATGTTCGGATTGATCCTCAAAAGGGACACGTAGATAGCCCTTCGTATAAAGTAGAGTTCTCTCTCTTCTAAGGGTTCCATGTCATCGCCACATCAGAAAATTGGATCATGTGGTGATGACACGTGTCTTGGGTACCTGATTAAACTTTAAAAGTATAAATTTGTATTTCATGAGCCCCGAACACGGGTTGGAAGAATAATGTTACAACTACTTTTACCACTGGACCACTTCAATTTCTTTGTAAATACAATCAAACTATGAATATATATTCGATTTGTGTTTATTTTCTTTTAAAAAAAAGTTTGTATATTTGAATCTAAATATTTAAAGTAGAGTTCTTTCACTCCTTAGCGCGCCATGTAGGATGACACGTCATAAAGTCAAGTTATGTGGACGTAACACGTATCCCATTTCACAAAACATATCACATCATGAGTAACTCCAAGTGTAAACACAGTGTTTTGATATTAGGATTGAACAAGATTTATCTTCGCCATTCTTGATCGACTCACAACATGAGTTCCAATAGCGTTCTTTCATCTTTTTCTTAAAAATTCCAAAAGCTACCAGTTACAGATTCATCCTCTTAAAATCATTCTTAAACCCTTCACCCACTATCTATTTTAAATGTGAGCTTCAAGTCGGTGGAACTGCAACTATAAAAAGTTAAGGTTTCTAATATGAGACTCGTCTCTTTATTCCGTTTAAACAAGCCAATAAACTTATTTCCTCGGTTCCACTTCCTCCTCAGTTTCAGCCTCAGCTTCAAACTGAGCGGAAAGCACCCGGCGAATTCTTCTTCAGATAAGTCTATGTCGTCTGTGGAGTTGTTAAATCGATGGAGAGAGAGGAAGGTTAACAGAGTACGACAAGGAAGGTTGGAACGCTGACAACAACTACAATGAACAGAACAAGACAATTAATGTGTTTGTTGAAGTTTATAGTGGGCTGATAATACTCAAGGATTAAGTGGCCATTCCTATGATAATACTCAATTCTTACGGCTGGTGAGAACCTCAAAAAGAGTCATATACATTAGTTGTTAGATACAAATTATTCAACTGCAAATGACATAACAACTCAATCAAAAATTACTTACAAACAAAATAACCAACAACTTATATTAATAAAATAGTATATCTTAATACCAAATGCGACATCTCTATATTGAAAAAAGTCTTATGGAACTAACATAATACTTTAAATAGTCATAACTTTCATTCTAATAGCATGTCAAAAGACTGTGATTTCAATATTAAAAGTAATTACTCTTATAGTGTACACAAAAAATTATTCACAATTCAATCTTTCTGAACCTAAAATATTACAAACTATAAATAACACATCGAATGTAGAATCATTTTTTCGTAAAACAACAACAACATGAAGACAATTTGAAGCTCTCACAACATATCAATGCCATATTTCTTTAATTTAGAAACAACATTTTTTTGGACGTCAAAAACAACTATTGCAAACAAACAAAAAATATCTTATCACATATAATTTCTTCTCACCTAAAATTTTCTAAAACACAAAAATCATTATCATAAACATTTCTTGCAAATAAGAATCTAAAACACAAACTACATAATAAAAAATAATAATAACTAGATCACAAGTAAAGTATATCCTGCCCGTAAGGCGGGCCGACGCTAGTAACTAATATTTTGTATCACAAACCTCATAGAAAAGTTACTTAAGTTTGTCAGTTATAAGTATTATATATTTATTACAACGAAACTAATTTTCATTTTAAAAATGTAGCTATTATTATTTTTAAAATATTTGAATTATATAAATGTTATACACTTCTAAAAATATATTTAAATTTAGTTTAGTTTAGTTTACTTTTAAAAGTAATTATTTATGTGGTAATATTGTGTACTAACTATATATTGATAGTAAACAATTTATATGTGTTTAATGACAGTATTTTATTATTTTAAAATAAACAGTGTATTAATATTCTTATTTTATTAATTTTAAGGAAAAACCAAAAACTAAAACCAAAATCTAAAATAACCAATCATGTTTTTCAAAAAACTAAAATCTACTGCAAATCAAAAAACAAAAATCAAAATCTAAAATCTAAAAACCAGAAAAGCCAAAAACTATTAAAACAATCATCACCTAAATCTTTGTCAATAAAAAAAAAATGTTGTTTTGCTTTGTATTATGTTGTTCTTATTTCCAATTTAGGAATATATATATTTTATGGTCTATAAAATATATTGATTCAATTATGAAAACTAAAAACTACAATAACCAACTTTCAACAATTTTAATAATACCACCATACAACAAAAGGACTTTATTTTCTATTTTATATTTGTCCTTATTTCCATGGTAACATCCATAGTCTCAAAGATAATTTATATTATTCATATTTCGATACAAAATATGATGTATAGAAATATAACTTTTAAAAGATTATTCATTTGTTACTGAAGTTGATAGTCTCTTCTTGATCTCATTATGTAATTATTTCAATAAATATTGAATTTTTTCTAGATCCTGAATTCTTAGCCGACGCACCATCTATAACATAAACTAGATTTTGACCCGTGCGACCGCACGGGTGCATGTTTTTCACTATAAACAAATTTTTAAAAATAAAAAGTTATCGGTTCTATCTTTTCTACTTTATTTATTGTTTAAACTATGCATTTTATATGTCTTGTAACATAGGTATCCATAAAATGTCATGAGCAGTAAAATGTAATAAGAATTTTACAAATGTGTATACTTTTGTAATTTAATAATTTTTAACTCAGTAATAGTGTATCATTCTTAAATACGCAGAATAACTCATGAAATAGATCACTTATATAATTATATTATATTTGTTAAATTATATATTAAAAAAAATATTAGGATATGTATTTAAAATATACTAAAAGAGAATGTAACAATATAAATATATATTATATAAATAAATTATGATTTACTATTTATTTATTCAAAATTTTTTTAAGTGAAACTATAAATAATTGTAATAATTTTCCTTAACAAATTAATAACAATCATACAAAATCCTAAAATAAATATTAATTATACTTTGGGTCATATAATAATCTATGATTCAAGTTAAGCACATTAATTTTTCTCTTAATATATTATTATCCATGTTTCCAAACAACAATATATATTTTTTACTTTTATCCATGTCTCCAAACACTTTAAATGGTACTTCTACTTTAATAAGATAAACTAGATTTTGACCCGCGCTTTAAAAGCGCGGGATTAATATTTGTTTGATATATTTTTATGCAATGAAAATTATAATTTATATAACATAATATTATATTTAAAATAAAAAATTTACATTTTTTGTTTAAATTTGTATGCATGGTTTATCTTAGATGGAGTAAAATTTTGGAAATTTCAAATTATTTAGACCCACATTATGGAATATATTTAAAGTATTTTTTATTTTTTATTAATTTAAAATGCAATAATATAATCCATCTTCTTATCGTTTCACATTTGATCAAAAATTTATTTAATTTTATTAATATGTTTGTTCAACCCGCTTCAGACTTGATAATTATTTTTCATGTCTGATGGACAACTTGCAAAATCACAAAATTATTGAGAAATTTTAAACAAATTGTTAAAGTCATAAAATTTTATTATAAAAGTATACATATTTATATTTAAAATAAAATAAATTTATTGAAACGAAATATCAGAACAAATATATATATGAGTATTTTCAATATATCCATAAATGATAGATTTTAATTTTAAGTTATAAATGTTCTTAAAAAAATTCCAAATCAGTTAGCATTGTCAACTAAAACTTTATAGAAAATATGGAATATTCATATATTTTGTGGATCCAATATCTTTTAAATAGTGTATTTCATGATCTTTAGAAATGCAAAAGATATTAATAGGTAATATTATAGTAGAATAAACAAAAACTTATTTATATTTTATGAATCTTAACATTTTCATTAATTTAAAATCGGGTTTAATGATATATAGTGTTCCACAAGACATTTCTAGTAGTGTAGCTTTGAAGTTATGGAAGTTATATATTTTCATATATGGTAAATCTTCTAAAAATTAAAGCACAAAATATTGCTTTCAAAATAAATAAAAAATATTCGTAAATATATCTTCACGCAATCGGCTCGTATCTTTTCTAAATTGAAATTAAAAATTAAAAACGACAACTAAAATGAAGAAATGCTTAAATATTTTACAATTTTTTTGGGATGCTTATAACTAAAATAGCTTCTTCATATTACCTGTCATGTTACAGTTTAGGGTTTGCTAATTCAGAGTCATGTTTATACTATTCAATTTTACATATATAAATCAAAGGAATAGCAAACATTATATATTCTCACACAGAAATGATCCGGTTTATTTTTATAAAAATAGTGATGGTGACATTATGTTTTTAAAAGAATATTAAATGTCTGATGATATAATAATTATTAGCGATGGACATTATGTTTTGGCATTATGTTTTGGGACGTGTAATATGAAGAAGCTAATTTCACTGAGTACCTTAAGTTATAAAATAGAAAACTATCAAATATATCAACTCTAGGTCCAAATTTTAATTTGAAATGTGTATATATAAACATGTTCGATTTAAAATTTTAAATAATGCAATACGTTTGTTTGGTTTTTTAAGATAATAATTAATGATTTTAAGCATAAATATAGGAATGGTATATCATTGTAATTATCTCCAAAAATCAAGAGAAATTATGTTTTAATAGTATAGATATTTTAAATATTAAATAAATTGTTTTAAAAAAAGAAAAAGGAAAAATGTCAATGGCATAAACATGTAATTAATTGAAAAAAGTAAGGGTAAATCTTAGGAAAGATTCTGCTTTAATAGTATAGATAAACAATATTTCAATTGGAAACTGATAATATCTTCTCAAACTGATATTGCAGTGGACCTTTTCCACTACAAAGATGGAGTATATCAGAGTATAACTTTAGTAAAATTGTACCATAGGGACATTACAAATATAAATTACAAAATTATTATAAAAACTAAATATAGTTATTGTTTTTTTGTATAAAACTGAATAAATCGAAAGCCGATAATATATAAATCAAATCAAACCAAAATAAATATAATATTAATATGGAAGCCATTTTTTATAAATCAAAATATCGAAAAAACCGAACCAAAACAGAATTAAAATCCAAATTAAACACACCTAAACCAAACTTGTACGACCTACCGGAAACCAAACAATTTGGTGTATTATATTGTGTTTTTCTTTTCCACAAACCTTCTAAACAGTCTAGAGGGTCTGTAAGTATCTCTCTCTTGGAATGGTTTTATCTTTGAGATAGAAGCTGGTGTGGGAAGAAAACCTCATCAAATGGCGCTACGAGCACTCTCCACGTTCCCTTCTCTTCCTCGTCGCTTCACCAGACGTGACCCTACACTCACCGTAATTCACCGAAAACCAGCGACGCTGATCGTATGTAAGTCTATCGCCAGTTCAGAGTCAACGGTTTCACTCTCGGAACGGGACGGGTTCGCGGCGGCTGCTCCGACCCCTGGAGAGAGGTTCTTGGAGAACCAAAGAGCTCACCAAGCTAACAAAGTTGTGAAGAAAGAGCTCAAAAAGGAGAAGAAGAAAAAGAAGGAAGAAAGTGTACGGAAAGTTGTTGACACTTCCGTCTCGTGTTGCTACGGCTGCGGAGCTCCGTTACAGACCTCCGACGTGGAGTCTCCAGGATTCGTCGATCTCATTACTTACGATTTGGTATGAATTGGGTTTTGTTTACTTTGTTGTTTTGAAGTGAAAAACGTCATAAAGTTTGAATCTTTGTTACTACTACAGAAGAAGAAACATCACCAGTTAAGAACAATAATCTGTGGAAGATGTCAGCTTTTGTCTCATGGACATATGATTACAGCTGTTGGTGGTAATGGAGGGTATGCTGGTGGGAAGCAATTTGTTTCAGCTGATGAACTTAGAGAGAAGCTTTCTCACTTGCGCCATGAGAAGGCTTTGATTGTTAAGTTGGTTGACATTGTGGATTTCAATGGTAGCTTCTTAGCTCGTGTTCGTGATTTAGTTGGTGCTAATCCCATCATACTAGTTATAACTAAGGTGAGTTTTTTTTTTACTAAATTCAATGTTTTTCAAGCTTCTTCTCTGATAAGTGAATGTGCTTTTGTACTTTTTAAGATTGATCTCCTTCCAAAAGGAACAGATATGGATTGTATTGGTGATTGGGTTGTTGAAGTAACCACGAAGAAAAAACTCAAGTAGGTACCCATGATTACCAGGACTTGACTTTTAATGGTTGTTTGTGTCTGATTTGGATGTATGCAATTTTTACAGTGTCTTGAGTGTCCATCTCACTAGTTCCAAGTCTCTGGATGGAGTTAGCGGAGTTGCGTCTGAAATCCAGAAGGAGAAAAAGGTAGCAGTATGCCTTAGCTATACTCCTTAAAAGACTTCTCTTGAGAAATGTTGATAACATGAAATGGCTTACATGATTGTTTTTCTTTATGCCTGAGTATTGAAAAACATAACCTACTATTCATTTTATCTTCTGTAACCTAACCTCTCCATCCCTGTTTTTTTTCTGTGTTTCAGGGACGAGATGTTTACATTCTGGTATGTGCATTCTCACTTTTGTTGATAAACAAATAAATAGTTTTAGTTAGTAAAGATTTATATATATAGCTAGCTGAAATTCTTGTTTTTTACTTAATAGCTTAATGAGAGAGGCTGTGCTTATTGTAAATTGATTTCCTCCTGTTTGATTTTATCTTACGAAATAATAATGAGACATTCTAGACTACACTGTAATAGAGGTAGATGCTGATTTGGTGGTCTGGCAAATATTCATTCATCATGTCTTCATGCTTTCACAGGGTGCAGCTAACGTAGGGAAGTCAGCATTCATCAATGCTTTGCTGAGTAAGTTCTTTAATCTTCATTGTGTCTATATCAATGCTTACCTTTGTTTTTGTATGGGTGCTGTTTTAGCCTGGTTTTTAGCAATTTCTCCACAATTTAGTTTCATCTGTATAGAAAGTCAAATGATTTTATATGTAATTTATTATACAGAAACAATGGCTGAAAGGGACCCTGTTGCAGCAGCCGCGCAGAAGTACAAACCAATTCAGTCAGCTGTCCCTGGAACAACCTTGGGTCCAATTCAGATCAACGCCTTCCTCGGAGGAGAGGTATAAACTGAATCTACCTTCATATTTTCAATGGACATGCTGCTAAAAAGAAAGTACCTTATTACCACAGAAGCTGTATGACACACCGGGAGTTCACTTACACCACAGGCAAGCAGCTGTTGTGCATTCAGATGATTTACCCGCCCTTGCTCCTCAGAATCGGCTCAGGGGCCAGTCTTTCGATGTAAGTCCAAGCCTGTTAAAGAATATCTATCATCATGGCATTAGCATCAGTATATGATGATTCTGTTTGTGCTGTGTGTTCCTTACAGATTTCAACATTACCAACTCAATCATCTACTAGTCCCGAGGGTGAGAGCTTAAACGGTTATACATTCTTTTGGGGAGGTCTCGTCAGGATTGACATCTTGAAGGTAAACAATATTTACCACAAAGCTAAAACTATGTTACTAAGTGAATATTAATTAATATGTGAAATCGTGACATACTTGAGCTATTGCAGGCTCTACCAGAAACACGTTTCACATTCTATGGACCAAAGGCTCTCGAGATTCATGTAGTACCAACCAAAACAGCAACCGAGTTTTACCAGGTAAAGTTTCTTTACACCATCAGTATCAACTTCAGCGCTAACTCAAGGACAAGTTTTACCAATCTAGTTGGTGTTCCGCAGAAAGAAGTGGGCGTGCTTCTCACACCTCCGTCAGGGAAAGATCAGCTACAGGAGTGGAAAGGATTACAATCTCACCGTTTACTCCGTATCGAATTTAACGATCCAAAAAGGTGAACTAATCATTACCATCTCTCTATATCTCTGTCTTTGTTAAAAGACTAGTGCTCTTCTTCACTTAAACGTATCACATTTTCTTTATCAGGCCTGCTAGTGATGTGGCGGTTTCAGGGTTAGGATGGATTTCAATCGAACCAATTCGCAGATCAAAAGACTCTGAGCAGAGAGATCTCGAAGAAGCAGAGCATGAGATACGTCTTTGTGTTAGTGTGCCAAAACCAGTTGAAGTGTTTATCAGACCAACACTACCCATTGGCACTTCTGGTGCTGAATGGTATCAGTACCGTGACTTATCCGACAAGGAAGAAGAGATCAGACCCAAATGGTACTTCTGAAAATTTTGTTTACCTTACAAAAACCAGAGTTATGTATAAAAAATATGTAACAGAGTGGTAACATAGCAAATTGTTTGTAATGAAAATTTACTAAATTAATATTCAAGAAAATAAACATAAAGTCAACAAACTGAAAAATTAAATAACGCTCCACTTCAACGTAGAAATATATTAAATATTAGATGCAAAAGTCATCACACTCCAGTGGCATCTCCTGTGGATGAGCCACGGTCATCTTCTGCTGCTGGAACCACCACCATGTTGTCATATACTAACGCAGCGGTGGCTCCTCCAAGCAAAGGCCCGACCCAATACACAGCTTGGTTCTTGAAGCTTCCATAAATCATAGCTGACCCAAATGCACATGCAGGATTCATGGCTCCTCCAGAGAACGGACCAGCGGCTAAAACATTAGCACCAGCAACAAACCCTATGAATAACGGTCCCACGGCTAAAGGTAAGCCACGTCTCGGGTCACTAGCCGTGAACACGGTATAAACAAGGACGAACGATAGAACACCTTCGAGAACCGATGCTCCAAACCCCGTCATCTCTCCAGCAATCTTATAGATCGGTACGTGCTGATCAATTCAGACAGAGATGTTATAAACACATGTAAAAGACCAAACTAGTTAAGTGTGTAAGGAAAATGTTGTTTACCTGTTCAACGACGGTTACTTTAAGGACAAGACATGCCATGACAGATGCAATCATCTGTGAGGTCCAATAGAACATAGCGGTTGGAACGCTGATCCGACCAGCAACCGCCATCCCAAACGTGACCGCTGGATTCACATGGCCACCAGAGACGTTCCAAGAGATGTAAACTGAAGATGATAATGCAAACGCATTTGCAATCGCCGGTATTAATACACTAAACGGACCCGTTACATCACCCGCCGTCAGTTTCCCTTGTAAATAACACAAATAAAAACATCTTCTTAACAAACAAGAAAGATCAAAACGTTTAGAAAAAAGAGTGAATATACTTGAAGCCATGACGGATCCAACGGCTGCGAGGACGAAGAAGAAGGTTGAGATAAACTCAGAAACGTAACATCTCATCGCATTCATACTCACTGCTCCTTGAAACTTACTTGTAAACGTTGTTGGGATCATTCTTCTCATCTATTTCTTTCAATAATTTTTCTTACTTGCTCTCTCTGTTTCTGTGTTACGTACGTGAATGTTGTAAACCTATAAATATTAAGAGAACGGTAACGAGTTTTATTTTAATTTTAATTTTTTTAAATACATATTAACCGTCCATATCAAACGGGTTTTAGTGGCGAATGTGAGAGTGGAGGAAGTTATTTACAGTTATCAAGTTTTGTGAATTTTAAATATTACCCACGTAGATAAATTATACTTTTTAATACCCCTAGTTTAGGTTTGTTATAAAATAGAAATATGCATATATTCAAAGTGAGAGTTACACGTTTGTTACAACATACATATAGATACAAATAAGAAACATACATATAGATTACGTTCCTTCGATCTTTCTATATCTCACGATGGCCAATTCCTATACCAACCGGCCCAAGCCGAAACTAAACCGCTTATACCGAGTGTAACCGTGTGGTTACAAAACGGGTTCGGTTGAATTTCCGCCAATGCGATAATCAAATCAGCAACGTTAGCTGAAATTCCCATCATTCTCATCACTATATCTCCTTGAATCTCGCTAATTTTCCCGCTGATTTCTTCTTTCGGTTCATCGTTGGTCCGGAGTCTTTTCAAGGATCTGAGTCTCTGCCTTATGAAAATGCAGTCGATGATGATAAAGAAAACGTAACCAAAAGATTCACCAAAAGCAGAGATGAAACTCATTTTCTTGGCGATCTTGGGGTCTAGTGTACCGATTCTTGATAACCAAAGAAAATGATCGAAGAAGAAGTAAACCATCTCTCCTGAGTTGGCTAGGACCGCCAAGAAACGGATCACTGGTGTTGCACCAGGGTTTCGTCTCAAGGCATTGAAACCCGTTAGAGACCTCCCGGTCCTATCACATGATTCGACCATACATTAGGCCATGATTATTGCAGGGTTCTTAAGATAAATTTTTGAGAAATTCTCTGAGATAGCCCATTTTAGTTTGTTTGTCACAAAAATAGTTGTTAAGGAAGAAAATAACCAAAATATTTTTTTTAGAAGCTAAAAAATCATTTTTATGTATTTATACCTCTAGGGTTAACTAATTTGGACTTTAGGGTTTAGAGTTAAGGGGTGGGTTTGGGGTTAGGGTTTCAAATTTCAAAAAAAAAAAAAAAAAAAAATCAAAATTTCAAAAAAAAAGTCTATTTTGGTCATTTTATTTTTTTAGGGCTATTTTTGTGATAAAAACTTAAAAATGGCTACTTAAGAGAATTGCCCTACATTTTTTAGCTAATATAAAAACCGTCTCTTAACTTTAACTAAAAGTTAAGAGACAGTTTTTAAATAAGATATTTAAGAACCATCTCTTAATTTTTTCTTAGTTAAATTTAAAATACGGTTTTTATATTACATTAAGAACCTCAAAAATCCCATAATAATCATGCCCTTATCAACGATTGCTAATGATATATATATTCAACTATAACCAGGTTTCATTTAATATGATGTGTGTTATTAGTATACAATATGAATCATACTACGAGTGACGACTATTAAAATTTATTAGATGAGATAATGATGTTCATTAAAATGCTATCTAAAGCAAACATTAATATATTTACGATTATGCCATTATGTAGATAAAGTGATTAAGAGTTGGGTGTGGGGACCTGAAGGCTTTGCGGCTGAGACCGGACGCAACCTCCCATTTCTTGAACCTCTCGGCCGCTTCGGGTCGTGTGGATTCAACGTGCCAGCAGGCGAGCTTGGCGACGTATTGGAATGTTTTCACAAGCTTGTCTATTCCATCTCTCTTGGCCAAGAACACAACCAGCTTGTCCACCGTGTCCAAAGACATTTCTTGGAAGGAGAGAGAGAGAGAATGGGAGAGAAAAATAAAAGATGAATTTATCGATATGACGATGAAGAAGAAGATTTGAGCCACAAGTGATGTTTGTTGCTGGAGTTACTCTTGTCTTTTGTTTGTTTTTTTAGGTTTGAGTTTAAGATGATTGCTTTGTGGTGGTTACTCTACTTGCTCTTTCTGTCTCATGTTTGATACAAAACTTGGATTGAAAAAGAAACATTGTATTAAATATGTGGAAGAAACTTTCACGATATTCTCTGGATTTTTAATTTTATTTTACAAAATCTTATCTTTCATTTATTTTAGGTTTGAAGATAATTCTCCTCTTTTACAAATTGGATTTTGAGCGTTGGAGAATGTGTAGGCACATCAGCACATCACTAGAAGATAGACAAATGCGATTGTTTATATAAATGGGCTTGATTTCCGGCTGGAGGCTGGGCTTTAGCTCAAACTGAAAAACAATGGGCCAGGTCATACTTGGACCTCGAAACGCTCTTTAATTATGTAAATAGAAATGTTATGCTTATGCATAAAACATAGATGTATCAAAACAAGGAACTGATTAATGATTATTACGGGGTTTTTACGATGAGGATTTTACGGTGAGATTCTTAACGTAATATAAAAACCATTTCTTACATTTTTCTTAGTTAAAGTTAAAAGATAATTTTTATATTACACTAAGAACTCCATCATAAGAATTCTGCAATAATCATGGCCTTATAATCACTATATTAAACGCTTAATTGTTTACATGAACATGTTCTTTCCAAATATCTATTCGCATGAGCGCATCTGCAATTTGACGTCAATGTAGCCTTTTTTATAGGTAGAACTAGAACCTATACTTTGATAACTACCAATATGGATTATATGAAGACTTTTAAATAAAGAACGTTATGATTTTTAGTCGCAATGCCTATATAGTTGACGTTTTGCATAAGAATCACCGAATGAAACTATAGTAATCCACTAACATAAGAGAACAAATCGATCTAGTGATCACCTGGCTAAAAATTGAACGAGATCTTTTTTTTTAACTGGCTTTCATGAACGAGATTAAGTGTAGGGATCACGGATGGATAAAGTGCAACACTGACACCACACGCATAGCATGCAATAATTTAACAGAGACGTTAAAAGGGACGTGTATAATATTTTCAATTTTATTAATAAACTTTAACAAACATACCAGAAAACAATTGATATATTATTTAAAAATTGGTATATAAATAATGTCAGTAATAATAATATTTAAATTTTATAACATTAATGATTATATTATTTTATACTTTGAAATTTACATAAAAATAATGATGTTCCTAAGAAAAACATTATAAGTAGTTATTAAGAATTGGCTTTATATATAACTTAAATAAAAATATTGTTTATATACTGTACATTATTATGAGTCAATATATACTTATTAATTGACAGTGAAAATATATAATATTTGATATACAACTTATTTTATCAAAGAGAAAATATAGAAAACATGCATATATATAAAAAAAAAAGCATAAAAACTTTATATAAAACCATAATATTTTAACTTTTAAATTTATAAAATATTATAGTTATATTTTGATATTTTAATTAAGTTAAATATTATGGTTTTAATAGTATATATAGAGAGAGAGAGATTTTAATGTGTCACAATAGTATATATATTTTCTTAATAGTCAATTAATAGCTATTAAAAAATTACTCTACACGTCATAAAATATTTTTTTCTTAACCTAATACCTTATGATTTAAATAGTAAAGTTCATGATTTAAATAGAAATGTTTAGAGAAAATATTTCAAAACATCTATCTATTGTATTAAAACTGAAGTACATTTAGAAAATAACTATAAATCAATTAAAGCAGCTACCAATTAGGTCAGTAAAACCAGTAAAACTGAAGTACATGTAAAAAATAGCTTTCACTTCTTAAATATTACACATATTACCACTGAAATAATAAGTATTAATTAACTATAAAACAATTAATTCATTTAACAAAATAATTTGATTACTCACTTACCAAAAAAATACCTTATGTGTACTTATACGATCCTTCATGATAATAATAAACTGATTGATTTATAGTTAAAATTATTAATTGAAAATATCTTAAATGATATATCATTTTGATTGGTCAAAATCCAATCATAATATAAGGAACTAACAAATATACAAACAATTAAAAATCTTTCATTTATTATAAATATTATATATTACAAATTGAACAAATACCTGTGTAAATATATGTTTATGTAACCATTACATTCTTGTGTGTTGTATCATATAAAGCACATATTGGAATTATTTTAGGTAGTATCCCACGTGTTTAGGAAATATATGCTTTTAGTTAGAAAACGGTATATTAATGACAAACAATTTTGATGAAAACCTTAGATATAGTGAAACTTTTAGTGACAAATGATTATAATTTTTGTACAGGATGGTCCAAAACACACACATGAAATAAGTAATGATTTCTATTTTAATAGAATAGATGAGAATTGTCTAATTTTAACGATGTAGAAACTGTAGATTAAGTTTTTATCTAAAGTTTTAACATAAAGACCTAAATTTCTCATTTGTGTTTCTTTGTAAAAATGTTATGTTTATTTTAAAACACAATCTCAGTATCTTTATCAACAAACAAATAATTAAAACTTTTTATGCAAGCATATATAGTTGAGAATACTTTTTGTGTAGCACTAAATGAAGTTTATATTCAAAATTAAAAGGAACTCCCAAAATAGCATTTATTAAAAGGTAAATATACATTTGAATTTAGGGTTATTAATTAGAATTTAGAGTTAAGTATTTAAGGGATGTGACAAAAAAAGAGGTTGAGTATTTAAGGAGTGTGATTAAAATTAGAGTTTAGAATTAATGGTAGTTTAGTGTTTTTATTGATTTAATAAATGTTATTTAAGAATATTTTGTGTTATTTTGTGACAAAAACTAAAAATGATATTTTTGAGATTTGTCCTAAATAGTTTTAAAATACTATGTTTTCTAGAATGATATGTTTTAAAAGGATTTGCTAAACATGTAAACATAATCTTTTAAAGGATTATATCTCAGTTAATGTTTACAACACACTAGATATATGTTTGTTTTGCACTATCAGACCATTTATCCTTTTAACCGGCCAGTTAATCCAGCGATTTACTGCGGCGAAAGGCATCACATCATACGTGTACCGTGTTAGAAACTCTTGGATGCCTAGAATTTGGCATTTTGAAACAAACAAAAAGAGTTTGATGGAGAAGAAACTCATAACCATTCGTTCTTCATAAAACAACAAGAGGCAATTTAATTTGGACCTTATCCATGTGTCACTTTAGGACACGACAAGTTTTTTTATAAAGCCTAAAGGACACATCAAGTTAATAATCGAAGACGTATAGAATAAATGTGTTTCTTCGTTTCAATGATCGACATTTTACATATGAAGCCAACAAAAAATTGAATATTTCGTTATCCTTCAATCTTCGGTTGTTTTTGTATTTTGGAAATGAGTCTTCCAACAATAAGCAGTTCACATCTCGGCCCATATTATAAAACAAAACAAAAAACATTCAGTTCATTATTGATGCTGCTTCGCATTCTTCTTGTATGTTCGACATCCTACCATGTCGGCCAACAGTATTTACCCACAAAGTTACAAATACAGTTCTAAAATAACATTTTAGGATCTTATTATTATTAGTAAGAAACTATGTATAACAAACTACAGCGTACCTGGTAGACTGATAGATGAGACTAGGCCTGGACGTTTCTACCTTAACCCGAATTACTTACCTAAACCCGAACCGAAAAAAACGAAACCGGATCCAAACCGTTATACAAAAATATCCGAACGGGACTTGTGAGCTTAATACTTTGGGGTTTGGTTATAACTTGAACCGAACCGAAATCCAAACTAGGATCCGAGGACATCCAAAGTTAGTTAAATATGCTAATATTTTTATATATATTAAGGTAATTCAGATATTTTATAGTATTTTAAATATTTTATAATTTATTTTATTTATTATTTTTAATACTTTTCAGTTAGTTTAGACAAATTAACTAATTTTTAATTAGTTTTGTGAATAATTTATATATTTTGAGTTTCTTTTTGTCACTTTTTCATGATTTAAAAAATATTTTTTTGACGATTTCAAACATTGGTTACAATCCGATCCAATCTGAACCGAATCCGTAAAAAACCGAACCGAACCGAATCCCATTCAATAAGAGATAAAAACCGAATGGGGCTTATGAACATAATACCAAAAATCCGAAAATCAAAATTAACCGAACCGAATCCGACGGGGGCCCCGAACGCCCAGGTCTAGATGAGACTTGGGAATGTGCTACAACACTCCATCGAGAGTCTCCCTTGAAACAAAGTTACAATTATATGAGAAGTCTGAGCTTAAATTTTGGCTCATGTTGTTTATCTGATAGTTTAGAAACAACCGATCCAGCTACACGCTGACATAAGTCTAAACTATTGATCCAGTTACACGCTGACATAAATCGGAAGATATTCTCAACTCAGATCAGGTAATGTGGTAGCTAGTTCACTTTGTAACACTAAATGTGTTCTTTCTAGAACCATTTAAATCAACTGATAAAACATATAAAAACTACAATTTTTATCTGTATATTTTCTATCATTTTTTGTATAAAAGAATTTCTATCCTTGCCATTAAAATTTTGTAAGTATAACTGATTTACTTCTACGTATACTTTCATTGTGCTAATTTTAATCATTTAGTTTTCTTATCAGATTGACATTTAGTTTTCATACAAAAGCTGTCATAGTACTAGTAATGGGGGTACCCCGTACCCCTTAAGGATAACAAATATAATAAACAGAACAGATTTAAATTTAATAAATTAAGTACAATTATGGTAACTTGGTTATCAATTTATTGTTATACATGAACATGGATCTATGGTTTTAGTTCATACCCGAAAAAAAGATCTATCCGTATAGTGCATACTTTTTGAGAATTAGTTTGAATCAATTCATAGATTCATGAACTAATTTTTTAAAAAAGAAGTCATAGTTATGTTAGTGACAAGAAATTCATCAATTTTTAGCAGTGCATTTCTACTTGAAAATTAGTCAAGACCCTTCTATAAATTTGGAATACTTCTAAATTTTTTTAAAAAATTGTCATTATTATGTTAATGATAAGAAATTCATCAATTTTTTGGCACTGTTGGAAATACTTAAAGACTAGTTCAAAGTTGGTATTTTGTATTCTTCAGAACAAAATCTATTTTTCTTCTTCAAAACAAATCAATTTTTGAATAAGTTTTTTTTTGAAAGATATGTAAAGTAATATAGTCAAATATCAGCCGTGGAAATATAGAAGTGTATACATACGAGCTGGACTTCTCTATACAGTCATTTGTCTTGGTCACAATCCACGTAGAAGTTAGTGATGTGCATCGTTTATTCTATTTTGTTTCTAATGAACATCTTTTTTTTGTGTGTGAAAGGTGAACATCTTTAAAAGAAATAGTTCATGTGGTCATGGAATATTCAAAAGGAGTAACGTATAAATAATGAAGTCACAGCCATATATATATGTGGATCGCTCGGATTTTTTAGCAAGATTCTGAATAAAAGAGAATGAGACGTAAACTGAGTATTACTTTTTCTTCCCATAGAGAAAGAAATACGTTAAAGCGTCAGCTTGTTAACTATTAACTATGGTTATTTGATTTTTTTAAAAAACAACTACGGTTATTTTTAAGTTTAAACAAAAAAACTATGGTTATTTTTAGATAAAAGCTTGATTATTTCAAATCTGATATGCTCTGTTGAAAGTTCAGTAAGAAATTGTTCGATAATGAAGGTTTGTACTTGCTGGCTTTTACAAAATCCCGGTTATCTTTCAGTAGCCTAAATTTTCGTTTTTCCTTTTCTTTTCGACATGCATATATACTGTACCAGTTGTTAAAAAAAACATTTACTAGCTGTAAGTCTGTAACTGTACCAAAATCATTAAGTTATATATAATGGTTCTTATTAATTAATAGTTATATATGATTTTTAAACATCAGACTGACTGTTAATGAATTGTTTTTTTCTAATTACAGAAAAAAACATGATTCCTCTTCAGCACCTCTCTGACAGTGAGTATCACACTTAATCCCTGGATGCTTCAAATTGTTTCTTACTGATAAACATCTTGCAATAATCTGCATTATAAAATACTTCAGTTCTGAAGGACATTTTATTTTCCATCCATCAGCTCTCCAAATTGTATCGTTATTTATATTAAAACTTAAATTATACTTCAAATAAGTAAAAATATGGGGTTGATTAACCACAACCAAAATCTCATACTCCCTCTCGTCTATAATATAAACTTAAAATGAGTTTACCAATCATAAATTATACAATAAAATATTATTAATGAACTAATTTTTAATAAAATTAAAGAATAAATCTTAAAACATCTTATATTTTAGAACATCATATTTTCTTTAAAAGACTTACATCATAAAACCGAGGGACTATATTCTAGTATTTCTAGTTTACAAAAAAAAGTTATATATTCTAGAATCTTACAAAATTTTATTGCAAGGTAGACCTAATTAAGATTAGTTTAAGCGGAAGCTAGTGTCTAATGTATATCACTAAACCAATTATACTAATCGATTAAAACCACGTCGTTTCGAACCCAAGGCTAGCATTCATTTCAGACACAAGTTGCTCACCAAGTCATCAAAGGTTCTTGTGAAACAACAACATCCACCCTTCTTACCACGTCAGAAGATTCCGTACTGTACATGTGGCATCGATGTGGGTCCCGACAAGTTGAGAGGATATCCACTGCACGTTAAGTATCATTCCTTGGGTATATGCGAATATGCCATTTCCCCCTCAATAACGCAAGGCCTTGTAAAATTACGAAAGGACCCTTATCATAATTTCGAAATCGCTGAGGCACTGTGACTAGGCTCCGCTGAAAATACGTAGCAGTTTAACGAAAATGCCCTTTTATGCGTCAGTTTGTGTGACTCAAAACTTGAGATCTGAGAGTCGTCACAGTTTGGAGAACGGCGTGGCATTTGGCGTTTTGCACCTCTCATCACATAACATCACGATTTTTCATCAGACATCAGATCCCAGTATCCCAACCATATCCATTTTCTAAAGTAATTATAAAAATTATGGCATCAAATTTATAAATAAAGGAAATTTTAATCTATAAGGGATGTTAATTTTATCCATTATATATTAACTAAGTGTTTGCTCGCAGTTTTACCATATATTTTAAATTTATTTAAAATATTACATTTTTTGAATAATAATTATAAGTACTAAAATGTTCAATTTAAAATTTAAAAAATTGATAATCAAAAATTTTAATATATACTTTTAGAAGAGATGTAAAATTTAAGATAATTTAACAATATAATTTAAGTAACTAAAAATCTTTCTCTTACATGAAATTAATATTATAATTGGTTCATACAATTGATTCTTTAATTTTAGTTTTTATCGATAACCAAAAAAGTATCAATAATACTTTATGTATTTTTTAAAGTTAAAGCCTAAAAAAAAAATAGTTGTGAGAGCCTTCTTCTAAAGTAAAAAAACAATGATGTAGAATATGTTTTTTTAATCATTTTGTCAGTTATGTTTTACAATTATATTAGATACAACCACATCAAAAAAAAATTTAAACTAAATTTTACAGAAAATTTGATGCAGCTACACTCCAACTAATCATCTATTAGAGTCTTCAGAAACATATAATAGTTCATTTAAACATATATTATACTTCTCATTAAAATAACGATAAAATTAATTAGTAATCTATAAAAAAATATTTTTTCTTTAAATAAAAACTATGGAATTATCTAATATGATTAAAATATATATGATAATTAATTATTTTGAATAATACAGATTTGATAATAATTTGTATATCTTCTATAATTTTTTAAAATTATATTATTAAAATAAATTAAACAATCATTTTAACTATATAATTACAAATTAGGTTTTTATATAAATTATATATATATTTTTTATAAATTTACTAAAACTGTTAAAAATCTCATATGAAATTTTTTGATCAATTAAATTTTTAATTATAACAAGATAAAAATAATCTTAAAATCATCTGAGTAGGAAACCTCGTTTAATAGATATTTTATTAAAATTTATATTTATTTATTTTAATATTATATACCTTAAAACAATATTTGAATTTTAAAATTTTAGAAATGTGTATTATATTTGAATTGATACTTTTATACAATGTTAGTTTGATCAAATCATTAAAATATTTTTATTTTATTTTATTTTTAAAAATAATTTCAAATTTTTGTCTATTTGATAAATAACATTTATAAAATATTTCTTTGAACGTATGATGCAGAGTTCACTAAGTAAATGATATATATGTCAACGTAGATAGTGCATGCTTCCCTCTAAAGTCAACATAAATACATGATTTTAGAATATAAAATACTTTTTCCGTTTTGATTTAATTGTCGTTGTAGAGGAAAAATTTCGTTTCAAAATAAGTGTTGTTTTATAGTTTCAATATAAAATTTATTAAGAAGATTTTCCAATTTATTTTTGTATTGATCGAAATATGATTATGCGTATATATAATTGTGTTTTTGTTTTGGAAATATACAAAATTATATATTTTATTAATATGTGTATAAGTCCATAATAACAATTAAAATGAAACAAATTGATGGAGTATTTGAGTAGTGATTTATGGTCGTTATCACCGGTAGTTAGTACCCTAGATACGTATCAATCTTTTCCACTGTCTATCTATTTGTTTGACATTTTAATTCTTAAATGTGATCTTTTGAAGAAAAATAATTAGCAACAGTAAAACACTTGCCTTTCTATGACTACTTTTAATAAATTTATTTTTGAATAATTATATGAACTATATGACCCAGTGTAACATTTTTTCTTATAATATCTATCTGAAGGGAATCTTTAAGTGTAGTTTGCCACAAATTTCTCTTCAATCAATCTCTAATTTTGAAAGCATTGTAACCCATTAAGAAAGAAAAAGAAACCTTGTATATTCATTGTAAAAAGTCTTTTTTATTTAAATATATTTATATTCAGTTAAATAAAAAATCTTTGAACGAAGTGCAATATGTATAAATTTCTAAAGCTGTAATTAGTTAACAAAGCTTTATTTTTGACCAAAAATACAAATTAAAACATGAAAACTTTTGAATGGTGATAGACATCGACTTTTGACGTTTTGTCGATTTTTTGAGGATGCTCCTTCCTCCTTTTTTTTTTGCGTTCATCGGAATCAGTATTTCACTGACGAAAAATAGTGGTGAATCAAAATCACAACTCTCTCTTCTCTGAAGTGTATAAATCTCTTTTGCGGTGATCCTCTCTATAGAAGTCACGACTCTAGTAGTTTGTCGGAATATGGTGGTCGATTTCTGCTAAAGGCAGGTAGAGGTTCACCAAATTTTTTAATTTGTAATTTATCCATCGTGCTAGAATTTTTTTCCGCGCTGTTATTTTTTGCTAGAGGTTCACCAAATAAATAAAATTTTAAACATTTATTTGAAAAATTCTCTTATAATTCAGTTGGTTAATGTTTAACAATTATATAGAGAGTCGAAAAATTCAATTTTCTCAAATCATTTTTTTTTTTTTTTGTTATTTTTTAGTATTTGTGCTTTTAGCCTAAAATATTTTAAGGCACGCGTGATGTTGGCTGCCGTGAAGTTGCGGTGACATCAAGCTTTGCTACCTCCCCGTGTTTGTCAAAGTTAGGGCTTCATGCTCGTTGTGTAATACTCCCTCCGTTCCACTAAAATAAATGTTTTACAAAAATAAATTGTTTCACAAAGATGTATTTTTTATGTTTTTATACAAAAATTGCAAATTTCAATAAAATTAATTAAATTTATTAAAAGAATATTGGTTAAAATGCATTGAAATTTGATAATTTCTAAAAACAACGTATGATTAATGTGTTTTCTTAATATGTGTAAAAACACTAAAACATCCATTTTAATGAAACGGAGGGAGTATTTTCCTTCGCTCGAGCTTGTTTCTCTTTTAGATCTAAATCTTACTCTGCTTTTTTCTGTGTTGTGCTTTGCTTGTTTGTCTTTGTCTTAGTCATTGTTTTAAAGTTTTCGGTATTTTTCCGGCATTACCTGTTTTGTTCCAATCCTCAATTTAGAATGACTTTAATATAATATGTAGAATTTTTTCTTTTTTAAAGCTTTATTTTCCTGACGTCTCGAGGCCTTGTTTTTGCTGTTTGCCTTGTCTAAATCTGATACGTGCACATAACAACATTTCGTATGAATATGTACATGCGATTTGCTAATTGTATCATAAAGGAAACGTAATTAGTTTATAGTCATAATTTCAATACTGGTTTGATTTTGAATATAGTAATAGAACTTGCGTATCGGCATAACCAAGGAGGAAAACGCTGTTCGGTGACGACGAACAATATATTCGGGTTCCTTAACCATTAATTTTTAATTCAGTTTGTCATTAACCATCATTCAACTAAATGTTTTCTTGCTATGAGAATTATATACGACGTTTAGCTAGCTAATCTATGTGTTAACTTTCCATATTCTATTACTCCTTCAGTTTCGCAAAAGAATACAATATCATTTTAACAATTTTCACATAGTTAAAACATGATTGAATTCATTTATATTTTATTAATTGCACTTATTAAACCAATATTATGTGTGTGTTTTTTGCTTATCATTCTTCGTATGAGTAAAAGCGAGCTTGAGTTTTATCGGATTTTTTTTCCGATTATGCTTCTATTCTATATGCAACTAAAACTGCTTAAAAATGTTATACTCCATCCGTTTCGCAAAGAGTGTCGTTTTAGAGAAATTTTTTTGTTACAAAATAAGTGTCGTTTTAGGATTTCAATGCATAATTTGTTGATTTTATTTTCCAGTTTAATTTTCTATTGGTTGAAATATGATTAGGTGTTATAGATAATGATGTTTTTTTATAGAAAATATGCAAAATAAAATGTTTTCTTAATTTGTGTGGAGAAAACTAAAACGATACTTATTATGAAACAGAGGGAGTAATTGTTAATTTCTTTTGGATTTAACGTCTTCATTCCTCAGTTGGAACTACCCAGTGTCTACTCACAAATCAATTAAACAATAACATTTGGAAACTCAGTCAAATGAGGTGTATATATCAACAATATATGTTAATATTACATATTTATCAAATTGTATAAATTGTCTAAACATGTTTAACATATAAATTTATATTTTTAATTTTTTTTGTCGACCAAAAAAATATAATCAGGATAGGATTCCCAGTTCCTCAAAAAAGGAATCAGGTTTACAAGAAATAAAAAACATCAACCAATATGAATTCTTGAAGGGCAGATTAAACAAATCAATGTTTCCAATTGGGGTTAATCCATAGATTTAAACCCGGTTTAACACTCTATGTCGTTTTTTGATGTTATTTCTTTTAATTTTGTATCTCGAAACTTCAATGCTGAAGCTGATTCTGTGGCTAAATCAGCTTTTGTTTTATCTGGTTTAAACTTTTTCCAAGGAGTGTAAACCGCTTAAGAAATGTAATGATAGTTTGATAAAAAAAAGGGAGTGTATTCCAGACCACTAGTATTAAGTATTATTAAGGGCGTTGCAATTTACGTTCCCAAAACAATTTAAACCACTAAAATAATTAGAGGAATAAAAAATATTGAATACTCCCTCCGTTTCATATTAGTTGTCGTTCTAGGTTTATGCATACAGATTAAGGAAACATTTAATTTTACATATTTTCAAAATAAAAACACTATTACCAATACACCTAACCATATATCAACCAATAGAAAAATAGAATACAAAATATTATCAATAAATTTTGCATTGAAAACCGAAAACGACATTTATTTTGAAACAAAAATTCTACTCTAAAACGACATCTAATTTGAAACGGAGGGAGTAGATTACAGTAGTGGATGTCGCCAAGGTAGAGGAGAGGACCACGCATCTTTCTTTCTTTAAATTGTATATATACAGATTTAAAAATCTATAAATTGTACATTGGTACCATATTATTTGCGTTAAACACGCCCAATGAGATGCCTTTTCGAATAAAAAAACTTTTCTGACGACGTCATGATAAGAGGCCGGCAACACTGTTACCTCTTTGTTTTATGTTGTCCAATTAAAACGTTACTTTACCAATCAAATTTTATTCCTGAAATGTTACTTTACCAATGAAGGAGACCATAATTTTATTCCTGAAATGTTACTTTACCAATCAAATTTTCTGATTAAAAAATCAAGTACTCTCAACAATTTTCATCTTAGAAATACAGTTTTAACTTGTCACAATTTTCTCAACAGGTATTACAAATTTTTATTACTTAAGATTGACTTTTATCTCTTTGTTACGAAAAATACATTGAGTTTTATCTAAACTAGAGAATTAAAATTTAGGTTTTTATTTTACCGTTTAACATCAATATTTTCTTAAAAAGTTTAATTTTAAAAAATGAAACCATATTTTTTTTCTTCTTGTAATGTTTTCTCAAAAGAGTGATAGGAACATAACAAATATGTTTTAATAGCTGATACAAAACAAAATCTTGTGATAAAATGAAAATCACATAATTTATACGCCTTCTTTTTTATTAAGATGAATGTTTTAGAAAAATAAATTGTTTCACAAATATTTTTTTTCTTTTATGTTATCTAAACAAAAATTGAAAATTTCAATAAAATTAATTGAACTTATTGAAATTTGATAATTTCTAAAAACGATGTATGATTAATGTATTTTCTTAATATGTGTAAAAACATCAAAACATACATCTTTAAAGAACGAATGAAGTATATTATAAAGATAAGGTTATGTCTTACATAATTCTAGAGTTAAATGTACAAATATATATTAAAAATCTAGCAAATTTTATCTGTCCAAAAAAAAAGATATATCTAATAACTTTATTTTAGTAAAAAGCATATATAGGTGTGACCCAAAAAGCATATAATAGTAACTGCGTAGAGAGACATTAGGTGTATCACGCAGGAAATAACCTCCCTCCGTTCATTGGCTTAGTTAGGCGACTAGAGACGCAACTTTGAAGGGTCAAATCGTCAATCTTGATCCGAGGAAGATTATAGTGGAAGGATACGATCGTCATTTCAAATATCTCCGGGAATAAAATTCAATTGTTTAATTCAATCGTCTATGTGCTCGAATCTATAAACCCGACGCCGTTGGTGCTTGCAACTCCAAAACGTCTCGAAGTCGCTTTGCATCTTCAAAGCAATCCTTAAAAAATTTCATACCTATAAGCTCTCTAGAGAGCTCGAGAATTTCTTGTCGGAGGAAACAGAACGTTGTTGCTTCTGAGCTTGACGAAAGGATTTAAAGGTAATTCAATTTATGTTTGTTTTCGAACTTTGAAGTTTAGTTTAAGTGGTTTTGGTAAATAGAGTCAAATCTTGGTTTGAAGTTTTTTTTTTTTTTTTGGTATATTCTGAAGATAGTTACAGATTACGAAGATGAACGAACCTTTCAAAGAACTGTGAGACGTGCGTCTTCATCATTAGATCTCTTTCTTGGTCGTCTCCAAGAGTTTTTTTTTTTTTTTTTTTTTGTGTCTTTAGCAATTTCTAGATTCTAATCTCAATTGATTATATTTATATATACTGTTTAATCTATATAACAATACTAGTTTGAATTTATCAACACGGATGATATTGTTTTTTTTTGCATGATAATTGAAAAAAATAAGTATCTACATGAAGGCTCACGAGATTCGAGGCAATATAAATAAATAAATAAAAAGTTCACGAGAATTTTTAATTAATTAGTTTCATGGGTTCAAATGAATTTTTCAACTTTTGCGAGAATATTCCTTAGATATACCCAATTAGAAGCCATAATTCATATAAGGTTACAAATCTGATAAATTTTAGCATAATAATCGAAGTACTCATTCCATAATCTATATTATAGCAAAACAATTTGTTTTAAAAAAAAAATTGTTTTAAAAAATATTTTTTTTTAATGTAATTTTTAGTAGATAATAATGATAAATTGTAAATTTTAAGAAAATTAATTGTATTTATGAAATTTTGATTGATTAAAAGTTATTGAAAATGGTTAATCACAAAAATTATACGTTCAATGTTATTTAATATATTTTATTTAATATATGTAAAAAACCTAAAACATGTAAAGTTTGGAGTATTAATTAATAAATTACTGAGAATTCACTTCAATTAGTCCTCTTTACAATCATATATGATCTGTCACTGGCTACGACACGTTTTAGAGATTCACCAGAAGTAACCCTTGTTCTAACGCCAAGACTTCTATGGAGATTTTTCCAGAAAAAGAAGAGAGTATAATTCCATATGAAAAATGGAATCTTCTCCTTGAGATTTTACTAATTTCTGGAATATGCTTACATCTTACTTGCAGGTAAACATTCGACATAATAATAATATAAATTTATCATGGGTTCTCTAATGCAATCTGAGCTAGAGATGGAGAAGAAACCAGTGGGGATTCGATTCTTGGAACGACTCAAAGGGTCAAAGCTCTCTTACAGCGCATATCAAGCCATAGTCTTGATCGTCACGTTTCTCTCTTACGCTAGCTACCACGCCGCTAGAAAAACAACAAGCATTGTCAAAAGCGCTCTTGATCCCCAGTCACCAGACACAGGGCTTAACTCTCTCCTTTTGAGGTTTCGATCATCCGGACAAGAACAAGAAACTGGTGGTTGGGCTCCGTTCAACGGACCAAACGGAACGGTCCTCCTCGGGGAGATCGACGTTGCGTTTCTTGCGGTTTACGCTTTCGGGATGTACTTCGCTGGACATTTGGGAGACAGGATGAATCTGAGAATCTTCTTGACCGTTGGTATGGTCGGAACCGGTTTGTTTACGTCTCTCTTCGGTGTCGGTTACTGGGCGAATGTTCATAGCTTTTACTATTTCTTGATCATGCAAATGGTCGCTGGTCTGTTTCAATCCTCTGGTTGGCCTTCTGTGGTGGCTGTTGTCGGAAAGTGGTTTAACAAGAAGAAGAGAGGTTTGATCATGGGGATATGGAACGCGCATACTTCTGTCGGGAACATCACTGGCTCGTTGATCGCTGCTGCGATGTTGAGATATGGTTGGGGATGGTCTTTTGTGGTTCCTGGTGTTGGTATTGCCTTGATTGGGTTGGTGAACTTCGCTTTCTTGCCTGTGAATCCGGAGATGGTTGGAGCAGAGCGAGATGAGGATGTTGATTCATCGAGCGAGAAGATTGGTGACTCTGTTAATGTCCCGTTGCTATTGAGCTCTTCGGATTCAGAGACAGATGACAAGAAACGAGCTGTTGGATTCATTGAAGCTTGGAGGATCCCTGGAGTTGCTCCCTTTGCTCTCTGTCTCTTCTTTGCTAAGTTGGTTGCTTACACTTTCCTCTACTGGCTCCCTTTTTACGTTAGCCACACAGGTATGCAAACGCGTTTCAACACTTAACATAAGGCCATGTTTATTGGGGTTCTTAGCGTAATTTAAGAACCGGTTCTTAATTTTAACTAAGAAAAAGTTAAGAACCTGTTCTTAAATACATTGCCTTAAGCTACTAAACTGTTTGTGTTTCGGTCATGTAACTGATTACATGTTCTGTTTGGTGATTTGCAGCGATCGAAGGCGAGTATTTATCAGACGAAACCGCGGGAAACCTTTCGACAATGTTCGATGTAGGAGGTGTGGTCGGAGGGATCATGGCGGGTTACATTTCAGACAGGATTGGAGCAAGAGCGATTACGGCAGCGAGTTTCATGTACTGCTCAATCCCAGCTCTGTTCTTCTACCGGAGCTACGGACATGTGTCGTTACTAGCCAACGCCTCACTCATGTTCTTAACCGGAATGTTGGTTAATGGACCTTATGCTTTGATCACAACGGCTGTTTCAGCTGATCTTGGCACACATAGCTCGTTGAAAGGAAACTCGAGAGCTTTGGCCACGGTAACGGCTATAATCGACGGAACGGGATCCGTTGGAGCGGCGGTTGGGCCGTTGCTAACGGGTTACATATCGTCGAGGAGTAGCTGGTCGGCGGTTTTCACTATGTTGATGGGAGCTGCGTTTGTGGCGGGGCTGTTGTTGACGAGGCTTGTGATGGCCGAAGTAGCGGCTAAGATAGCTGAGTCTAGGACGTCGGAATCAGAGTGTAGAGCTCCCGTGGACCATCAGGGTCATGTGCTAGATGTGTGAGCGACTTTGATCGTCAGTTTTAGTTCTGTTCTTAAAAGGAACGATTCAGACCGGAGTTTTAGGTGAAGATTTGGTCTGTGGGGGAATTTGTAAACATGTAATCTGTATTGTGAATGTACAAAAGTTATTATATATGATATCGATCTTTTTTGGGTAAATATTGAATTTTAGACTACTTTTTTTATCGAATAGAGAGATATAACCAGAATACCAAAACTATGAACAATGGAAATGTTGTTACCACATAAAACACGAATTTAACCAAATAAACACGAATTATTCCAAACCCCAAGGACATCTCCAATCCAACTCCATTTTTCCTCCATTTTGGAGTAAAAATGAATATGAAGTAAATATTGTTTCAATCCTACTTTATTTCTTACTTCATAATGAAGTTTAATCCATAAATGGAGTAATCTATTTTTTTGTTTATTCATTACTCTATTATAGAGTAGGAAATAGAGTAGAGTTGAAGCATTTTTACTCTATAATCACTTTTACTCTATTTTGTCTTAGTTTTACATTGGAGATGCTCTAATAGTATCTTCAACCTAATGGAGTTGGAGTAATAATAGAGTTTGGAGTGAGAAATACTCTAATTCAATTTCACTTTCCATTTTATAATAGATTAAAAATTAATTTACTCTACAAATAGAGTAAATTTTAAAATTATTTTTGTTTATTACATCACCTTTTCTTCAAAATAAAGTACGGTTAGAATAAAACCATCATAATATTATGTGATCATTTTTTGGAGAAAAAAAAAATAGAATTTTAAGTTGGAAATGTTCTAAATAACATTTACGTAATTGCCATAATTCCGAAGAATTTGAATCCTTTATTGTTGTTGCTACATGTATTCTCACGCAACGCCAGCCTTCAAACGCCACTATTAAAAACGTATGAAGAGAATCTGATCGATGGGTCACACACACCACTTCTGGCAACACGGAAGCTACTTAGCTTCATCAGACAGTAAAAACTGTCTCCAGCTAGCCACCTTTCATGAGCTGTAAGTTACATGAAACATCGCCTACAAAAGCCCGATACCCCTACCTCTATTCAACACCGAATCACTCCAATGAGCTTTAGATAGAGCAACTCCAAACGGAGCCCAAGTCAATCTTGATTTGATCGAGTTCTCAAATAATGAAACTTGGAATGGTTGATGAAGATTAGCTTTGGTTTCCAGGCGAGCATGTTTGACCAAATATTTATTTATTTTAGAGTAAAAATGTCATGACATTGGGCAACTTTTTCTTTATAAAATATGTGAACACCTAAACTTCTAAACAAAGAGTGGAATTCATGTAGGCACATATTTGTGTGGTACATTTGTGTAGGCACATATTTTATATGAATTAAAGCATTATTGGTACATTTGTGTGGGTAAAATTATCATCTGCTTTGGTCATAGTCACAGTATTGGTTTATTGGAATGAGTGTCAGCCCTCTGTTTATAATATAAGTTAAAAACAAAAAAAAGGATTAACTATTGTGAAAATCTATGATGAGGGATTAAGGACCACAGTTTCTGATTTCAAATGTATGATGGTGGTTTTAGACCACTCCATTTGATTACTTCTCGGTTTAATAATAGCATAATATATATAGACTAGTGTCTTCTGGCTTCATATGGACCACATTCTTTTTTTCACAAAGAATTGAATGCATCCACACTGAGTAATTGATACGCTATACTCCCTCCGTTTCATATTAGTTGTCGTTCTAGGTTTATGCACACAGATTAAGAAAACATTTAATTTTACATATTTTCAAAATAAAAACACTATTACCAATACACCTAACCATATATTAACCAATAGAAAAATAGAATAAATAATATTACCAATAAATTTTGTATTGAAAACCGAAAACGACACTTATTTTGAAACAAAAATTCTACTCCAAAACGACATCTAATTTGAAACGGAGGGAGTACTAATTTGTAATCTGTCAAATTAATGTGTCGGATCCCACCATAAGCTGCTTAATTATATATTAGCTTGTACTAATTTGTAATCTGCCGAATTAATGTATCGGATCCCACTAGAAGCTGCTTAACTATATACTCCCTCTTCCCTCTGTATTATATTAAGAGGGTTTTAAGTTTTTTCACAAATATTAAGAAAATGCAAACTTTAATACAATTTATCTTGATAACATAAAATAATATTAGTTTAATCAATAAAAAAATATTTGTAATTGGTTACAAATTTTAAAAGATATTAATTTTTTTCTTGAATTGTGAGAACATCACATATTATGAAACAAAATATAAATCTTTAATTACAGATGGAGTAATAGAATAAGACTTGCGCCTTGCCCCAAATAAAATTATATCAAAATGATTTTTAAATATTATATGGAAAATATATCTGACCGAATTAATATTTTAATCCATATACAATATTTTTTTTGTTAATTATATAATTTGTTTTATGATGAATTATCTTATTTTTAAAAGGGTTTAGACTAAAAGGATCACTTATCCCATTCGCATAAGTGTTTAATATTTGGGCCGAAAATGATTCTTCTGATTCTCCGACCTTTTATTTGGTTACAACAAATATAATTTTTTTGTTTTTCAAACGGGATTGAAAAGGAAATTATGATATTCAAACTAAGGGGATGTTAGGTAATAATCTGTGGTTTGTGCATAGTGAAAATTAATATAAATATCACCTGTAACAAATATTACTTATGTTTTCTATTGTTATTGGTTGATATTTACAATATCAGTTAGAATATTAAGTATATAGTGGAGAGTGCAGAAGCTAAAGATAATGGGATGTTAAACAAACAAATAAAATGTTATGAGGTTGAAGTATATTCTTGTATAACAGAGATGGCGATGTACTTTGTAACAGTTAGGACAATATAATAATTACTATTCTAATCGAATCATTATTTACTTAACATTTTATCCTACATACTAATCAAACCACTTATTGGGTTTAGGTTTGAGCTGGTGTATGAGAATATACATACCTTATTATTTAGCTGATAGTATATATCTTAAATGGTTAACAATTGTCCAAATTATTAGTGATTTCCAAAGTCAAAAAAAAAAATTGTTTGTATTAAGACAAGAATCATGCCGGAAAGATGTTGAACGAGCTTTTGGAGTTCTACAATCCAAATTTTCTATCATCACATGATCTTCACATTATTGGAAGACAGAGATATTACATGATATAATGCTTTAATATATTATAATGTGTAACATGATTATTGAGGATGAACGAGATGTCAATGCATCGATTAGAGATGCTAAACTAGCACCACTAATAAACATTGAAATGATGAAAATAAAGATATGCGGTTTCAACAATTTTTAACATGTAATCTTCATATAAAAGATAAGAAAGTTCACTTATCACTTAGAAATGCTTTGATTGATCATATATGAAAATATTACGAAAATAATTACGAAAATAATCTTATTGATTACTTTTGTATTTTATATGTATCTTTGTTATTTGGATTGTTTGTGTTATTATTATCTATAATTTTATGTTTTATATTATTATTATTAGTAATTTTGTGTTATTGTTTATTTCTGAGAGTATGCTTATTGATTATTTATTTAAAAAGTATATTTATTGTTTCTTTATAGAAGTTTGGTGATTATAGTTAATTATTAATAATATTGAGGACCAAAATATAATATTTAAAGCTTTTACAATTTTTTTTTAAAGATTACTGTTGGAGATAAACTATCCCTTTACCTTGTTATTTTAAATGGATTCTTCCTTTAAGATAATAGAGATTGTTGAAGATGCTTTTAGTCTAGATTTCGAAGCGCTGTTTGTTATGTTTAGTTTGAGTTTTTATCTCTCTTTGTTAGGGCTCTGTTTCTATGAAATTTTTGTTTTCGGTAGCAATGTTACCGGAGTCATCTCTTTGGCTGTAACTAGTTTACATGCTTAGGAATTGATCTAATGGAAATTAATGAAATAATATGAATGAAATTTAGAGAAAAAATAAAATAAATCTACTCATTCATTTTTTTAATCATTTTTAATGGAATTATTCTCTTTGTAACTTGTCTATTTATTTTAGGAATTAATAAAATGATCATTCCATTCTATTCAATACAAATGGTAAATTTTTTTAAAATTTTTTTATAGAATAAATGATTTCATATCATTCAATTCTAAATATTGATAATCTAGTTGGACCCTTTGTATTATTGGGCTTGTATTCCAAAAGTGTAGCCGACTTTGTATCTTACCAAAGATGAATGAAAAAATTCGGTATAAAATAAAATTAACTACAGAATAACTAGAGAGAGACAAAGTAAATACTCCCTCCGTTTCGCAAAGAGTGTCGTTTTGAGGTTTTATTTTTATTTCATAAAAAATGTCGTTTTCTATTTTCAATGCAAAATTTATGAATTTTGTTTTCTAATTTAATTTTCTATTGGTTGAAATAGTGTTAGGTGTATGGGAAATGATGTTTTTATATAGAAAATATGTAAAATTAAATGTTTTCTTAATCCGTGTGCAGAAACTTAAAATGACACTTATTATGAAACAGATGAATTAAAAAAACATCCAAACGTACGTGTTTATAGGCAACGTAACAACGTGTACGTGTGCACGAAAAGGCATATTTAGTTTCATAGTAACCGTTGCAACCCACTTCATTAGAAGTTTCTTTATTCCACATTGTAAAATCCGACGAACAGAGAATCAAATAAAACTCATTGATGTGATCAAAGAGGGTGAAGAGAATGAAGAAGCATGCAAAGATAAACTCAGTCTTGGAGAAGAAACTTGAAGAACTCGAGTATCTAAGTGAATCACTCACTTTTAATGACGATGATCCCAATGTTTACAGGGATATCGAACTCCGAGTTATCTTCGCGAAGACCCTTTTAGCGGCTGAGATTTCGTCCCGACCGATGGAGACAGAAGGAGAAGAAGTCAGTGAAGAGAGGCTGAAACTTGCTTGCATGGTCAAGAGGTTAAACGAACTCGAAGATTCTTTTAAAACCAATCAACTCTTTGGTCATTATGATGGGAGTTTGGATTCTAATGATGGTGAAGCCGGTTCGGTTTGCTCGTGGGTGAATACTTGTCAGGACGAACTTGGTAAAGCAGAGGAAGAGAAAGAGGAGAAGGAGGAGGAGAAGAAAGGAGACGTGGACGCTGAGCAGTGGCCATTGTTTCAAGATGCTTCATTGGACGTGAAGAAAGAGGTTACGTTTCCAGCGGTGGCGGTTAAGGAAGAGGTGGTGGTTAGAGAAGTGAAAGAGACGAGGCGGTTTGGTTTTATGGATTTGGTCTGTTTCGGTTTAATGGGTGTGATTATAACCTTGCTATTAGGGTATATTGGTGATATCACAGAGGAAGATCGTTTTCTTACCCCTACTTAGGTGATTGTTTCATTTGATTTTCACTCTGATTTTAGTTTCATTCTTTTCAGTTTGCTACTCGTATGAATACATTAAATGGTTGTAGTTTTTCATTGTTCGCTTAATGAAAGAGTATGAAGTATAGTAATATCAAAAAGCTATGATTTTATATTACAAAAACAAAGATATAAAGAGGAGAATCTAAAAGTTGTGGATTTGTTTTTTCTCTTACCCAATGCATACCATCGAAAAAAAAACACCGAAACAAACAGAGCCAAATCGTTCACAAGAAATCGAATATGTTACCTTTTCATGGAGATGGGTAAATACTGTTAAAAATGGGTTTCTAATTAAACACATTAGCAGCCACAGACACATGCTTAACCAGTTTCTAATTAGAGCCGGCTCTCAACGGACATGTATTAGAGCATGATTAACCGTTCTTAAGGTGGGGTTTTAGCGGAAGTTGTTTCTTAACTTCCGCTAAGAACCCTACCTTAAGAACTCCGAGTTAATCATGGTCTTATTTGCCAAATAATTGCTGTCTCTTGATAACATCGATAAAAGCCTGCGTTTCAGAATTTAAGTTGGACCTAATGTAGGGTTGGAGCAAATGCGTCTTATACCACTGTCTTTAAATATATATAGAATAGTTTGTTGGGTTAATAATGATGTTAACAAGAGATAAATAAATAAACAAGGATCACATACACACATAAGAAACTGTATAAATAGTCTTTGGGAATAGAACATGTAGTTCTCCTCACAACCCTGTCTTGAACGGCACGCCAGTGGAAGGCAACCATGAACCGCCTGCAATGAGGCTTCCCACAGTAAACCGGGAAGCAACCGCAGCACTATTTATGGCGTGGAATCCTTTCCACCGGACCCGCCACCTCGTGGAAGAACCCGGTCCAAAATTTTTATACTCTCCATAGAAAACTGTACTTAGAGCAAAGTTGGATCCTCTTAACCAAGGAGACCATCCCAAGGGACTGATCGAGTTATCTATATAAGTCTTCATGATCGTAACACGCGAATACGCTTGCCACGGTCGGCCTAAATAGGTCTTGTAAGATCTAACAACAGGCCTCAAATCAGAAGCCGCGATTATCCTTGAGCTATGGATTGTAATGCCTGTGTTCTGAAAAGGGTCGCCACGACCCTGAGCTGTTATAACGTTAGCTTGGCCACGGAGAGGGCGTCTGACTAGAATCATACAGTTTTGAAACACAACAGCTGCATTTCCAAATATGAAGTCAATAGTGCCTGAGATGTAACATTCTCTAAAGAACTGACGTTGCGAGTGAATGTAGAGCGTGTCTTGGAATCCATGGATACCGACACGGTAGAAAACAGAGAGGTCAGAGGATGACCGAACCGAGACAGCTTGGCCGCGTAACGGCCCTGCCGTGTTGATGAATGTCATGTCCTTTGCTACAAACCTTTGACCTCCAAAGCCTTCAATTTAATTAGTACAAAAACTTATTTAGTATCATAAGAGGTGGTATTAAGTCGGATTTTACCAAGATGTTAAGAAAGATATTTACCGGCTGTTGCTGAGTTATAGGTGGTGTAGCCGTTCTTGACGCTTCTACCGCTAGTGATGATTGTTTTTCTTGCACCGTCGCCAACAAGCATTATGTTGTGGTTATCGTTGCCGACTTCAATATTCTCTCTGTAAACACCTTTCTTCACATATATTATAAATCTTGACTTAACTCTTCTTCTTCCTGCGAAATTGATGGCAGCTTGGATAGACCGGAAATGGCCGGACCTGTCTTGTGACACCACTAGATGGGGTCTTGATTTGGCTAAAGAGGACGATACTAGTAATCGCCTCTCGTGTCTTGAGACCCAACTTGGGAAGTATTCTTTGTGGTTAGCTAAGACAAACCAAACATAGAAATATAGCCGTGTTAGATAAAGTCACGTTATTTATTCAACTGTATTCGCATATAACATGAAAAACTAGAACTTGACCCGCGCCCCCGCGCGGGTGTTTGATTTAACTTATGTTTAACATAAATTCATAAACCGTTGGTTTTATAAAAAAAATTATGTATTTTGTATGTTTTATAATTTACATACATAGTAAAATATATTATTTTATAGTATAGATGTTTGATAATATTTTGTTTTATTTGTACATAACGTTATATTAAAATTTTATAACTTGATGCAATTTGATGTGATTGTACTATTTATATATTAACTTATTGTTTTTTATAAATTTATTTTAAAATAAAACAACATAAAAATACTTTTTTTTGCATTAGCTTTCAATAAATTATTATTAATTTTATAATATTTTATTTCTCGATAATTTAATTTTCAAATTTTTTATATTTTACTAAACTAAATAAGGTAATACTATATTTAAAATTGTTTTATATTGTATTTGATATTATCAGATTATCAATAACAATTAATTTAGATATTTGATTTTAATTAATTAATTTATATATTTAGATATTTGGTTTTAAATGAAATGACATAATTTGTAAATAAGAAAGAAATTTAATGACTAAATGTGTAAATAGAAGAAAATATTTAATATGCTATCCACGTTTCCAAACAATTCTCATTTATTTTGCTATCCTTGTTTCCAAACAATTCTCATTTATTCTGTTATTCCTGTTTCCAAACAGTTCCAAAAGGTACTTCAATTTTAATAATATAGATATGTCTTTTGGAGGAAATCTAACAAAGGGTGTTAATTAGTACACATGATTAATCTGATTGCATGTGAGATAAGATTAAGATAAACGTAATAACACTTTTATTTGTATAAATTTTGTTGCATCAAAGTATTAAGAGAAAAGTTTGTTGAACAAATCATCATGTTCGTATATGAGGAAACTAATTAACCACTCAAAGTCATTAATTCCTCCGTTTCAATTTAATTGTCGTTGTAAATGAAATTTTTTGTTTTAAAATAAGTGTTGTTTTATAATTTTAATGTAAAATTTATTAAGAAGATTTTTCCGTTATTTTTCTATTGGTCGAAATATAGTTAGTTGTATAGGTAATTGTGTTTTTATTTTGAAAATATACAAAATTATATGTTTTATTAATATGTGTGCATAAACTCAGAACAACAATTAAAATGAAACGGAGAAAGTATAATACTAATAAAACTGAACGTACCAGTTGTATGATTATGATGCTTCATGAGAACTCCATTGACGGCCAAGCAGTTTCCAATCAAATCCGACAAGTTCTTGTTGGAGATCGCCGGCATGACAAAATCCGAGACGTTAAGATCCTCCGAACCAGACCGGCATGTCTCAATGTTGGTCTGGGCTGTGCTTAGCCACGTCTGTGCGTCGAAGTTCGAACACTCCACATCACTGGAAGCCGCCGGGTCAAGTCCCTTGAGCGTCTGGTTCAGCTGAGCCACCGTGTTTTGAAAGAGCTTTACGCAGTCTGACCAAGCGGCTTTCCGTTGGTTGTTGGTGCAGCTGGAACCGAACTTTACGGTCTGAGCGTGTGTGATGACTGCTTGGTCAAGTGCCACGTGGACCAGCATTCGTAGAAATTCGGACCGAAACCTTGGTGGTTTGTTAATGTTGTTGTGTGGACTCCTTTGGAAGTAGTAGTTGCATGTCTCAGCGTGTGGAGTCTTGTTGCACCACCATGTCATGTCGCCTGAGATAGAGCCGTTGTTCATCGGAGATGGAGCAGCCGCCGGACCGGGAGATGGCGGTGAGGTGATTGGGGATGGTGCGGTTTCTGGTGATGGTGCAATACTGTGGTCCCATGGAGAAGGAGCATTTGCTCCACCGCTGAAGTCACCGTCGTGTACGGCGGAGGAGAATGGTAGAAGAAGAAGTGATGCCAAGAGGCAAATGTGGAAGATGCCTCTAAGCATTTTTTGAAGTTCTTGGTTATGAGTTTGTATGGGGAATTGAGAATCATGGTGTGATGTTTTAACTAATTAAAGGGATATTATTTTGTATATTAAAATAATTATATTTATTTTTAAGAATTATAATTCTGGAGTTTGTGTGTATGTACTTTGCAAGTGATTATTATTTGGGAGAACATGATGATATGTGTTGTCTTTGCTTGGGATTGTATACATATGATATCGTGAGTCATCTTCTTATTTAGCAACCTATGATTATAAAATCATATAATATCAATCCTCTATAGAGATGCCTATAATCGATTCCATATATATATATTATAAAAGTGTTTAGAAGAAAATGGTCAAATGAATAAAGAGGAGGAAAAGTGACTTAAAAGGAACAAGAAGGAAAAATATCTGTTTTTCTCCCAATGTTAAAGTAACCTACCATGTGCTTTTAGCTCAGTTTCTACTCTTCTAGTTTCAAGCATACGCAAACTCTTTCAATATTATTTGCTTACTTTATGTTACTATATAATTTTCTTTTGTCGACATGTTACTATATAATTATATGGTACATATATATGTGATGAATGTCTCTGGTGAATATTACTCGTAAGAGTTATACTTTTATGTTGAGTATTAGACATGTGAATTCAGTTTTCAGTTCGGTTTTAGTTTGATTTTTTATTTGGTTCTATTTAGTTTTTTAGTTTTTATTGTATAGAAATATATGAACTGTTTGAGTTTATAAAATTTCAGTTTGATTCGTTTTTTGTTTCCAGTTCAATTCGTATAATAATATATAGATATTAGAACTATCTGAGCTCGAGAGAGAAAATGAAGAAGAAGAAGATATTTTCTGTTACTGATTATGTTACAAGACATTACATTTTATAGACTCGGTTTAACAATACCGAATACAATTCTCATAACCGATATAAACCAACTCTATACATTAATATTCCCCCTCAAGATGGCGTGTAAATGGAGTGTAACGACATCTTGCTAACGAGATAATTGAATTGAGTCGGATACAAAGGTTTAGTAAGAACATCAGCAATCTGTGTGTGAGTTCCAACATGTAATGTCTTGATCAAACCACTGACAATGAGATCACGTACTTGATGACAATCCGATTCAACATGTTTTGTTCTTTCATGAAAAAACGGATTGTTAGCAATGTGAATAGCGGCTGTAGAATCACAAAAGAAAGCGACTGCTTTGGACTGAGGTGCCTGAAGCTCACCAAGAAGATTGACCAACCAGATTACTTCCTTGACAGCAACATACATTGCTCTGTATTCAGATTCAGCGGATGAGTGAGAAACAACTTCTTGTTTCTTTGATTTCCAGGAGATGAGAGATGATCCAAGAAATAAACAGAAACCAGAGGTTGAATGCCTTGTGTCTAAGCAAGAATTCCAGTCAGCATCCGTATAACTCTTGAGAACAAGATCAGTCGTAGCAGAGTAGAATAACCCGAGACCAATTGTTCCTTTCAAATAGTGAAGCACTTTATACGCGGCCTGAAGATGAACGTTTTGAGGATTTGATGTGAACTGACACAGTTTATTCACACTGTATGTGATGTCTGGACGTGTAATCGTAAGATACATTAACTGTCCAACCAATCTCCGATACAGGCTGGGATCGTCAATAAGCGGAACCTTCGGATCAAAGAAAAGTTTCACAGAAGGATCCATCGGAATAGAAGATGGTTTGCAAGCCATCTTTCCTGTTTCCTCCAATAACCCGAGAACATACTTCCGTTGACATAGCGATATGCCTTGTCTAGACCGAGCAATCTCAAGACCCAAAAAGTACTTTAAAGGACCAAGATCTCTTAGTTTGAACACTCTTTGAAGATCATTTTTGAGTTGATCAACCACTGCATCATCATTGCTTGCAATGACAATGTCATCAACATAAACAAGGACTGCAACATATGTTCCCCCTGTATTTTTGATGAAAAGAGTGTGATCATTATGAGACTTACTGAAACCCAGAGTCACCAAAGTGGAACTGAACTTGAGAAACCATTGTCTGGAAGCCTGCTTTAATCTGTATAAAGATTTGCGAAGCTTACAGACTGCATTTGGAGGTAAGATTTCCCCCTCTCTTGGTGTATAACCCGGAGGTAAAGTCATGTAAATTTCCTCATTAAGGTCTCCATTCAAGAAAGCATTGGAGATATCCAATTGCGTTAGACTCCAGTTCTTCACAGCAGATACTGCTAGAAGAGTTTTCACTGTGGTCATTTTCGCAACTGGTGAGAAGGTTTCAAGGAAATCGATACCCTCTTGTTGAGTGTAACCTTTAGCGACAAGGCATGCCTTGTACCGTTCCAGAGTCCCATCTGCATTCAGTTTGATTTTAAACACCCATTTGCAGCCAATTGCATGTTTCCCTGGAGGTAAGGAACATACTGTCCAAGTCTCTGTACTCTCGAGAGCTAAGAGTTCTTCATTCATCGCTTTCAGCCAGTCATCAAATTTCTTGGCTTGCCTAAATGAAGTTGGCTCAATGTGCTGAGACAATGAACATACATATGACTCATATACTTCGGATAATCTTGCATAAGAGATATGAGCAGACAAAGGATATGGTATATCTGTATCAGTTATGTTGCAGAGATACTCGCTGAGATATTCAGGAGGTCGAGTAACCAGACATCTCTTGTTGTAGGAACAGAGGCTTCTTGAGAAGGAGTTGGAATCTTCTCCTTGTCAATCAACACTTCTCTTGGCAAAGGATCAGAATGATTCATATCCATCCAATCAGAAGATAAAAACTCATCAGAATAAACCGGCTTATCTTATGCAAATGGAAAAATTTCTTCATGAAAGATGACGTTTCTGGAAATATGAACTTTATTGGTTTCAAGGTCCAATAATTTGTAGCCTTTATAACCAGAAGGGTAACCAAGAAAGACACAAGCTCTAGACCGAGGTTGAAATTTGTGTCTGTTCTTTGTTGATGTAGACATGTATGCCAAGCAACCAAACACCCGGAGACCCGTGTAATCTGCTTTCTTGGAAGTCAGCAGTTCAAATGGAGACTTGTTCTGTAATCGAGGTGTAGGAAGACGATTTATCAAGAATACTGCAGTCAAAACGCAGTCCCCCCAATACTCAAGTGAAACCTGAGACTGAAACATCAGTGATCTTGCCACATTAAGAATATGCTGATGTTTCCGTTCCACAACTGAATTTTGCTCTGGAGTTTCTGGACAAGAGTGATAGGATACAATCCCTTTCTTCCTGAACAACTCTGCAAAACGAAGTTCTGGAGCATTATCTGCTCGTACTCCTTTCACAACTGCTTTATACTGCGTTTCTATCATCTGCAGAAACTCAGGAAAGATAGTTAAAACTTCATCTTTTCGTCTGAGTAAATAAAGCCATGTGACCCGTGTATGATCATCTACAATGGTGAGGAAGTAACGATATCCTTCAAGAGTAGTTACTGAAAATGGACCCCATATATCCATATGTAACATGTCAAAATGTGAATCACATATATTGTTGTGGGAGTTGTATGGAAGACGTTTTGTTTAGCAAGATGGCAAATGGCACAATGATGATTTTTATTTGTATCTTTGAAACCAAGTACAACACTTAAGGAATCAGTTTTGGACATAGAGGGGTGTCCTAATCTATTGTGCCACAAGACAGAATCAATAGCTACATACGAGCAGAACTTTAAATCTTCAGTAGATGATAAAGCAGGAAGTGAGTTCGTATCCAGCACATACAGGTTCGCAATCTCTTCACCCTGACCACTCATCAGCCCCTTGATATGATCCTGTATCATACAAGAAGAACCATCAAACATAACCCGGTAGCCTAAGTCCTTTGTTACCTGACTAACACTCATCAAACTGAGTCGAAATTCCGGTATAAAAAGGACGTTATTTAGCACCAGGTGAGCACTCAATCTCACACAACCAACACCTTCAATTTTGACACCAAGACCAGTTGGTAAAGTAACTGAAGCATTCTGTGTGACTGAAAGAGATTCAAAACGGCTTTTATCACATGTGATATGGTGAGTAGCACCACTGTCTACTATCCATGAAGTAGAACCTAGCACACTGCTAGTAGCCTGCAGTACAGCAACAAATCTCAGAGTAGAAGATGAACAAGCCATACCAGGTAGAGCAGTGATTGTAGCTCCAGAAGAAGATGCCACCGACGATGTGTTCAAAGGTTGAAGCTTGGAATTGAAATAAGCTATCACCCCTTGAATCTGATCTTTAGTCAAGTTGTTCACCATCGTTGAAATGTCCTGTCCATGTACTTCATTATCACCAAGAGTAATCTGAGCAACAACAGATTTGTTGTATCCGGTACTCTTAGCTTGGTTGTATATCTTCTCTGCTTTGTTCTTGTTTCGGTGTTTGAAATCAACCGGATACCCATGAATCTTATAGCAGGTATCTGTTATATGACCAGTATAGCCACAATGAGTACAAGTCAGTTTATGTTGCCTTTGTTGAGCATTAGACTGAGCTGCGTAAGCCACTGTAGGAGACTGAACATTCATTGTCACTTGAAAAACAGAGGCATTGTTAACTGAGCTGAGACTCCTTTGATTAAAATCTTGATCGAGAAGATTGTAGATCTCTGATAGCTCAGGAACATTCTTTTTCATGATTATCTGGCTCCGGATGATCGCGTAAGATTTATTCATGCCTGCCAGAAACTTAGCAATTTTTGACTGTTCACTCTTCTTGTTCATTGCTTTACAACAATCACAGTTCCTGCCGTTATCAACACAATTTGCACTATCCAACTCATCCCATAAAGTCTTCAAGGTAGTATAATAGGTAGCGAGATCCATAGAACCTTGTTGCAAAGACCAAATTTGCTGAGACAGTTGATAGATCGAGGGAGATTCGTAATATGAAATCGCGTGGCTAAATCCTTCCAGATCTCAGAAGCATCGTTAAAACGAAGAATGCTCTTGTAAATCTGCTTTGAAACAGAGTTCAATATCCAAGATTTAACCATCAAATTGCAACGAGACCAGATCCTGAAGCTATGATGAGAATCACTTGGCCTAGCTAACGATCCATCAATAAACGCAGATTTGTTCTTCGCATCTAACGCTATGGTCATAGCTATACACCAATTATCATAATTTGTACCATCTAAGACTTCAGATATGATTGATAGACCTGGATTGTCGCCGTTGGTAAGGTAAAACGGAGAGTGAACGCTGTCGAACGATTCTGATGGAGCGATCGGCGATTCTGGAGGCGTAACTTCAGAATTTGATCTCCTTGCCGATGCCGTCGCTCGTCCTGTCCGGCGCGTTACTCCTCTTCTTCTGATCACCATTGTTAACGGAACGAAAGCTTGAATCGAGTGAGGTTTCGATCCTCACAGCTCTGATACCATATTAGAACTATTTGAGCTCGAGAGAGAAAATGAAGAAGAAGAAGATATTTTCTGTTATTGATTCTGTTACAAGACGTTACATTTTATAGACATGGTTTAACAATACCGAATATAATTCTCATAACCGATATAAACCAACTCTATACATTAATAATAGAAACTACTAATACTTAAAAAATTTGGACCTAGGTCAAATTCAATTGGACAATTCTCTTAAATAGCTCTTTTTAAGTTTTTGTCACCAAAATAGCTCTAAAAAAATAAAATGACCAAAATAGCATTTGTTTTTTTCTGAATTTTCATTTTTTTAAAAAAAAATTTGAAACCCTATCCCCAAACTCACCCCTTAACTCTAAACCCTAAAGTCTAAATTAGTTAACCCTAGGTGTATAAATATATATAAATAAAAAATTTAGCTTCTAAAAAAAACTATTTTGATCATTTTCTTCTTTAAGAACTATTTTTGTGAAAAACAAACTAAAAGGGCTATTACATCTAAGAGAATTTCTCAATTCAATTTATATTTTTTTTTGTTCTTTTTTAGATAACTTATGATGAAAACATTGGCTAATACAAGTTGGTCGGTTAGATATTGGATAGCTCAATTTAGAATATAAGTCAATTCTGATGATTTCATATAATTAAGGAAAAAATATTATGGTAATTTAGTTTTCTCAAATAATTTATTTGTTTATTGATAATTTTAGATACGTAAACATATTTTTTGTTTATAAGTTGTAGTTATTGATATTCATATAGTTATTTAAAATTAAATATAACTAATATTTTAAATATATAAATTATATTTCAGATACTTGGTACCATTCAATTTTTGTTTTTATGGTTCGATTTGAGTTGGGTAAAACGCCCAGGTATATTGAACATTATCAAGATGATGGTTTTTTCTCAATACGTCGTGACCAACTAGTGTCTTCAAGTTGAAGACTTAGAATTTACATTCATACCGGCCCTAACATAACCTATTAGCTATTGAAGTGTATTGCTCAAAGCCTCAAACTGAAAGTCAAAACAACTAAGGAATATAACAGGACTGGTACATTCTTTCATAAATGTTTTAAAAGATTTGAAGAATATCAAATAATGTAAAATGTCAAACATATTACAGAAAACTGAAAATTCTATTCATAACTTTGTGGGGGTACATATGATATGAAAGAAAAGACTCTCAGTTCATCATAAGGCCAACGAAGTGTTCTTAGCTGAAACTGAGGATTCACCCAAATACTCAGAACGAAGCTGCATAAGTAGTCTACCAAGATAGTTGAGCCCTTCTCCTTCACGACCACCTCCCCAGAATAGATCGTGCGGTGAGGCCTCTACAAGCACCGAACCAGCGGTCGAGAGCAACATTGTTTTCAAGTGAGGATAAGTAGAGAACTTGCATTTCAGAGCCATGTACATTACTTCTATCTTCACATCTTCCCAGTCACTCCGAACCTAAGTGTTATTGATCCCCATAAAGAACAATCTTGAGAGATCAACAAAAGAGTGAAAACTGTTTTATTGTTCGAAACTGGACATACCAGTTCAGGTTGCTGTCTCTGCTTTGATCTGCCAATCAAAGCAGCCTCCTCTGGACTTTTGGCTGTTCTTATTTTCTCAACGCAGTCATGTGCTAACGGATTTTCAACTCCGACAAACTTGTTTGCCTGTGGTAAATGTGTTAAAAGAGATTATGGTTATGCAATATAGTGTTACATGGACTGTTGTGTTGGTAGGTACCTGATAGTAATGCTCCACACTGGACCATGTTCTGTAATCATCATTCTCCCCACCAAATGGCATTCGAATTGGATGCGGAGAGAAGTTTGAGAAGCTTCCATAAAGATCCCATGTTTTGTAGAAGAATATGATACTAGACTCAAAGGGGTTAACACTAGGGTCAATCTCAAAAGTTGCGTCCTCCGAAGGAATAACAGGTAAAAGATCTGGTACGGGCTGAAGAAATCCACTGACAAGCATGTCGGGACCAACCTGTAGTTTTTCAAGGATTCAGATAAAACCCTCTGGATGAATAGTTTTTTGATGGTGAACATTGTTACCTGCTCGTAGCAAACATCGATTAGATTCAATGCTTGTGTCATCTCTACCATCCCAAGTTCACCAACAGGAGACGGGGCTTTACTCCCACCGATAATTTTGGGAGCAATGAAAGCAACCACCTGAAAAGACAATTACATCAAGTGAAGTACAGTCTTAAAGCGTGACTAGACATAAAGTATGGAAGTACCTTGTGGATGACGCTGGATGCAATAGCAGATGCAGCTAATGTTCCCCCACACTCCCATAGAATAGAGAGATATCCACGGAGATGGAAATATTCCATAACTTCTCTTGGGTTCAACATATCAAACTCCACAACCTCAACACCCTTGGACGCGAGAAACTTTTGGTAACTCTTTCTTGCACCCCTTTGTGTGGCAACAATGGTAGATACTTCTGAGACATCCCAAAGATTTGCTTTCTCAGGAAGATCAAGGCTCTGAGACATCACAATCCGAGTAGGCGTGTGACCTTGTCCATGCCTTGCAGTCAACCGAGGATCTGCAGTTAAAGGAATCACATAAAATTCTTACATGTTAGTAGTAATGAGGTACAACTACTTACCATCTTGGCGTACGGTGTTTCCTCCAACTATCACAGCATCACTTCTTCCACGTAACTCAAACACTCGGGTTCTAGATAGCTTACTACTTATCCATGCTGCATGTCCACTACTTGCTGCAATCTTACCTATCAATCAACAAAAACAAAGGACCATTACCTCCATACTCTCCATACTCTCCATCTCCCCTAGTAACATAATGAGACACAGATTGATATAGTTACCATCAAGAGTCATGGCATATTTAAGAACAGAGAAGGGAACACGAGAACAAGCTCTATGAATCAGAGGAGCATTCACAAGAAGGCAAGACTTCCTAGCATCCTGCAAAAGTTTCCACATTTTTTAAGTAAAACCAAAACAGTAAAAAGGTGAAACCTTTATAAAAACATACCTCAAGAACTTTGCTCTGAAAATCCTCTCCAAGAACATTCACTTCAATCCCATTACTTCTAAGCTCACGAATCGCAGACCCTCTTAGATGTTGCAGAGGATGTCTTATTCCGACAACAACTCTTCCAACTCCTGCCTAATCTATACAAATCTCAATCATCAGCCTACCTAATTTTTATGACTCAAGAGATCGGTTATAAGGAGGGAGCAAAACCTGAACAAGAGCAGAGACGGCAGTGTGGTCGCCGTGACAATCACCAGGCTCCATGTTTAGATAAGCTGTTGAGCCTCTGCAAAACTCGCCGGCGGCTTCTACAGCGAGAGCTTCTGCTGGTTTGGTGCCCTGAGCGTATAGATATCCTTCTCCGGCGACTTTACCGGAAGAAGTGGCGATTACACAGCCGAAGTTGGGGTGAGGTGATGTGAGTCCGGCGGACATCTCGGACAAATCGGCGGCGCGTCGTATGAAGGAAGCATCGGTCGCGTGGTGGTTACGGCCGTTGTCGTCGTTGGCGAGAGTGGCTCTGCAGATTAAGGGAGATGAACAGAGACGAAGCGAGAGAGCAGCCATTGGAATCAATCGCTTCCCCCCCTCCCAGTTCTGTCTGTGTGATGATGATAAATGGATTTAATTACGAAATGTTTGCAGTTTTTTTTAATTTATCTAAATCATTTTAATTAATTTTAAGCTTTTTATTTTGAAAAAATAATAATAATATTCTTACGCACTTTAAACCTTAACTTTTTTTACTAAGACTATTAAAGTCAACTTCTTAAATTCAAAAAGTGTAATGTGAGATCTCTATGTCAAAATAGTGATATAAAATGACGAGTAAATAGTAATGATACAGATTTATATTTAATAAAAAGTCTATTATTATTATTATATAATATATTTTGCAACTAATATTAATTAAAAATAATTGTTTCAACTGTTTGTAAAACTATATTTTTAAAATTTTAGATTTAAAACAAATAAAACAATAAAGTTAACAAAAAATAGTTTTAAGTATATACAATGTATTTTATAATAATTTATGCTTACTATATTTATAAATCCAGTGATATATTTTATATGTGATTCTGATATGATTTTAATTTATATTTTTAATTATATAAATTTATTTTTATAGTACAATGTTTTATGCTTTTTGGAAATTGTAAGTTTAACAAAATTTCTTGAGATAATTTGCTTTATATACATGTCGACAACTAAAATTAAGAAGATTATTTTGCAAAAATAGTTCAAAACTCAAAGTCATATATAAAATTAACTTATGATTTTTTTAGAATTTTTATTTATCATATTCATTTCAAAAGTTGAATTATTCACAGAAATATTATTATTTTTAAAAAAAATTAAAAAATTATTATTTTACTCAATTATCCTTATATTCCTCTTTTATTTACAACATTGTTATCGTCATTAATACATCAACCACAATGAACAAACAATTTCAAATTTTAAATGCATTTGAAATCAACATCTATATTTTTTATAATCTTATTTATTATACACACAAATCATTTCTATTTCACTGTCTTTTTAATTTTAAAATTTATAAACTTAGTAAATTTACTCAAATTTATGATTTTTGATCAATAACAAATGAGTAACTTCCATTAAGAAGTGATGTGTGCTTAGAAAAACTAAACATGAATTTCACTTAATTTAACAATGATTTTTAATTTTTTAAAGATCTGTTCGTCAGAATATTTTAGTGTCAGAAGTATTCAGTCGTAGAAGACTTATACGAAAGTCTAGTTAATACAGAAGTTAGTTTTACAATGCAATTGCGTTATGCGGTTGCGGTGGTGAGGATGTAGATGTCGGAAGAGATGGTGGGACCGGTGGATAGAGTAAGGTTAAGATGTAATTTATAACTTTGAAGGGTAAATATGTAAACTGAAGCATTCTAGAGTGAGATCTGAACTCAAAAGTAAACGGTTCAACTTCAGTTATTGTCGGCGTCAGCAACTGTCAACGCAGATCTGTTTTTAGACTTTAAATGTCCTTCACGACCGCTAGAAATCTCAGCTAACGCAATTTTCCGATCGCTGTTCGCTAAAGTAAGTACTGAAACGCATCTATAAAGTTTAAAACCATTAAAAAAGCTTCGAATGTGCACGCAATAATTCAAGAATCAATATTACTTTTAAGTTTCCACACATTCATAGCTCATATTACATGTAAGAACATAGAAAAGTTACTAGTATTTTTTTGCAAAGGCGTTAATCAAAGCTAAAGCGTTACTAGTTCCTCTGCCCAAATTCAAGATCCGTGCCCGGACAGAGTTCTTGATCCGCCCATCCATGATCCGACGGGCGAATCCATCGGAGCAAGTGTTTGCATTCGTCAAAGCTGCACTTGTCCAGGTCTGAGCATTGCTCATGTGGAACCAAAACTGGTCACGACCCTTTGCACGCCCACACATCTTCACTTCTTGGACGGACTTTGTCAAACGGTCAACCGTGTCACTGATCTCCTCGATGCAGTCCCTAATGGCTTGAACCTCACGTTTCTTGAGACTCTTGAAACGGGCCAAGCGTGAGACGAAGACTTTCGTGGACTGGGCCTGGGTAACGGTCACGGTGAGTGCGGTTTCCGCTAGACGTTGAGGGCTTGTTTGAATGGAGTTGGCGTAGCCGGAGAGTGAACTGAAGCAGACGGTTGGGTATGTGGTGGATTTGCAAGAGGCTTGGATGAAGTTTACTGCGCGTTTGGAAGTTCCTGCGGCAGCTGCGGCGGAGGACGCCGTGGTGAGGTC